>CM034147.1:632362072-632522508 GCA_019776745.2 Taxus chinensis
ACAGTTTACTACTATACCAACTTCCTCTTCTTAAACTTCCAATAAACTTCCAGCACTATTCCTTAAATGTTCTTGGTGCTCTTCGACATTTTTAGAGTATATAAGAATTTCGTCTAAGAATACAAGCACAAACTTGTCTAAGTATTCCTGAAAAATATTGTTCATCAGATTCATGAAGGTGGCAGGTGCATTGGTCAACCCAAAAGGTAACACCGTGAATTCATAATGCCCGTACCTTGTTCTAAAAGTTGTTTTATGAATATCTTCTTCCTTTATTCTTAGCTGATGATATCCAGATTGAAGATCTATTTTTGAATAAACTGATGCTCCTTGCATCTGGTCGAACAGATCATCAATCCTAGGAAGTGGGTATCGATTCTTAATAGTTGCCTTGTTCAGCATTCTATAGTCAATGCACAACCTCAATGTGCCATCCTTTTTCTTTACAAAAATTACCGGCGCTCCCCATGGTGAGACGCTCGGTCTTATTAGCCCCTTAGTCAAAAGTTCCTGTAATTGAGCCTTTAGCTCTACCAACTCGAGGGTGGTCATTCTATAAGGTGCCTTAGATATGGGTTCAGTTCCCGGCTTGATTTCTATTGCAAAGTCAAACTCTCGTTTGGGTGGAAGACCTGGTAATTCCTCAGGAAACACATCACTAAAATCCCTTAATAATGGATATCTTTCCATGAAATCATTATCTTCCTCAGCATTTTCTGTCATTTTTACTGCATACAAGGTGCAACCTCTATTTTTAGCCCTTTTTAGTTGCATAGCTGTCAATTTCCTAACTGCAACTTCATGTTTTACACCTTGAATGACTGCTGCTTTCTGCAGGTCATCAAAACAACAAATTTGTTTTTCATAACAGTCGACCTTTGCCTTATGTTTTTCTGCCAACCAGTTAACTCCAATAATGATATCATATGATCCTGAAGGAGTGACATACAGGTCAACTTCGGTGGAGAAACTGGGCAAGTCAAGAATTGCCCCAAAAAGGCACATTTCGACTGTATGGGCAGCATTATTCCCATAATGCATTGTCCATGTTTTATCCATTCGTTCAGCCTTTATTTTTAATTTCATTGCAAGTTTAGTAGAAATAAAGCATTCAGTAGCTCCAGTATCAAAAAGTATGACTACAAGTGTACCGAATAACTTACCCGGAACTTCTATAGGCGTAACTTACTTTTCAGCTTGTCTGTTAGCCACTGCAACGTGTATCCTATGTTGCTGATTGCGATCATCCTTCTTCAGAGGACAGTGATTCACGTAGTGGTCCTTTCCACAGTTGAAGCATCCTCCAACTGGCCCTTTCCTAGGCTCAAATTTGTTACCAGCTTTGAAGTTATCATTTTGACTTCCATAGGACTTTTGTCCATTGCCACTAACTTTTGCGAAGCTGTTCCACACACTATTTACAGGTTTTTTCATTACAGATTTCTTGTTGTTATCTACAACAATTTTGTTTTTCACACCAAACCTTTTCCAAGGCCCCCTTTTGGGTGTGAGAGACGAAGAAGAATTAGGAATCTTCTTCCTTATCTCTTCCCTATGAGCAGAAATTGCTCTCAATTTCTGTTCCTGTCTAATTGCCTTTTCGACAACTCCTTCCATGGTGGTTGGACCGTGGACATCCACTTTGCCACCAATGATGGGATTCAGTCCCATTATGAACTTCTGTATTCTGAACTTCTCGTCAGCTTGGTACTGCGGCACATACTTAAGGAGTTTAGTAAACCCTTCCCAGTATTCTGTCACCGTCAGCCTTCCTTGCGACCAGTTCTGAAATTCAGTCATTTTCCTATCAAAATAGAGTTGAGGCAGCCATCGTTTCCTAAAGTAACCCTTAAATTGATCCCAAGTTATGTCTGATTCGACAATATTCAACTCAACCTTACGGTTGTCCCACCATGATGATGCTTCATGAGAAAGCTGATATGCTCCCCATATCACTTTGGTCTCCTCGGAGAAGTTTCTTATTGCAAAGTATTTCTCCATTTCACTGAGCCAATTCTCAGCTCCGTCCCCAAGGGTTGTTCCATCAAACTTTGGAGGACTTATTCTCTTTATGTCATTTGTAAGTTCAGCTGCTAATCTTGCCCTTTTATTTTCAGGATGATTAGGAGCATTTACATTACTATTATCAACACCCGGATTCCCTCCATTGGTGTTGTCCACAGGAGGCGGCTGATCATTTATATCAGCTTCTTCTTCCTCCTCTTCATTGCCCATTGACTGTTGTTCCAGAACAGTCAAACGATCTCTCGTATCTAGTAGGGCAGCAAGGATTTCATCCAGCTTTTGAGCAGTAGCTGCTTCTCCACCCAGTAACGGGTTGTTCGCAGCATTCCCTCTTGTTCTGACCATTTTCTGTTCAATAAGAAAATGTAAACCTTATTAATATTGTGGACTCATTAGGTCCAAGAGCTGCAACCTTCAGCTTGTGATACCAAGATGTAACATCCCCATTTTAAGATACCAGAACAAGGGATTTTTTTTTTATACAACGTTCCCTGTTATGAATTATATAATTCAAACACACGTTCAAGTTTTAATAATTGTTCTCTGTCCAAATAATGCAGTTTGGATCACACAATTTCCCTTTAAAACTAATGTTCTCTGTTCACATATTTGTAATATGGAACACACATTCAGTGCCATTCAATCATATAACAGATTCCATATGCTGCTGTAAATGACTCGAAGAACTACCGATCTCCCATTTTATGGCTCGGAGTTTCAGCGATCTCTCATTTCATGACTCGGCAACTTACCGATCCTTCATGTTAATTCATGCATAGTATAATGTATATACAAGGTTCTCTTACTGTTTCCGGTTATCGAAGTGATCCATTTAAGAAGCCTATCTGAATATCTGTTACTGATATTCATCTGACATCCTGCATCTTAAACTAGGTGATTAGGACAACGCAACCAGCACTTGCGATACTTTGGCCAAAGATTTTCACATGCTTTGCATGATCATATTCCAGGATGTGATACACACCAATGGAATACGTCCTTCACCTCACTTCGTCTGTTATCTAGAATGGTCTTTCCTGGTCTCTACCAGTCCTTCCAATTTAAGGTCAAACTCCAACTAGCAATATGAACGAGTATAGGAAGTTACTCATGGTAACTAAAGATACGCAGACATACGGTGTCGTCCCTAGACAACTCCGTGTGTCTGGTTACCTTTAGTCTTCCGGAGTCACTCCGTATACGTGATCACATTCCTATCCCCAGCCAAGAACTTAGTATCCAGCTTATGTAATCTTGATGATTTAATTCGGGAGGGCATTGTAATATGTCAGCTATAACATTGTGTCGTCATGAAGGCCCGCCTTCATGAAGACACCATGTTGTAGCTGGCATATGTCAATGTCCTACGGAATCCTCCCATCGAGAGTACACATCCAGCTCAAGTGATTTGGTTATGATCTTAATATTTAAGATCAACTTTCAGCAGCCATGCTGATCCTTTATCCTCGTTCTTGTTACAGTTGTATGTAGCTAAGAGAGACTTAATCCGTCTTCTAGTTTACTACGCATCTCCTCCTTCGTACCGAAGGGTTGCATTTTCTCTACTTGGTTCTTTTCTTAATCCTTGGATTAAGCAGCCCATTACCGATAGACTTAATAAGTTTAACCTATTAAACTTAACCAAGTTTCCTACAACTGTAAACAAATTCAGAATTCCATCTTATTAGACGTCATCTAAACGAGGTCTAATTCTCAATGAATATATTCATTTATTCTCCTTAACCTTACATAGTTAAGGTCTGTTAACCATGGATATGTTTTTCCCATATCCTTACTTTCTGAATTTAACATTCGAGGCTATTAACGGAGTCCGAATACGAGGTTCGGCTGCTCCTAAGTTATTTGATATTCCTTAGCTTTCAGACTAATCCCGAATACCTTTCAATTAAGAGATCATGTTCTTCCTAAATCCTTTTTAATGCCAATTAAAAATTCATCTTAACCCAAGTATGAACTAATTGCACATTTCAACGTAAGAGTTGCATTTAGGTAAGAATAGATGTCATTTCCTTTTTAATTCATTCATGAACAATTGAATAATTCCAAATCAAGGAATAATGTTATATTCCCAACTTATTCAACAATATCAAACTGATACAGTCATTAAAATATCACACTTGTATTTGTATTCATCCATCTATTTTATAATTTATACATTTGCTAGTCCAAATGACTGGACTTTGTTTATATTAAACAACATTACAACACATAAGATAGAAGAATGTAATTTCTTCTTTTCTCAATTCCTCGTAGAGGAGTAATAGCTATCAATTACAATCCATCTTCAGTCAATCAAAAGAAGTATCAGAAAACAACCATGTCTTCGTTTAACTCAAGTTCCATCTACAAAATTACTTGCACGGGTCAGTTCATTGAACTGAGCATATTAAGCACTTGTCATTAAAATGAGGTGCTTTTAATTAACTGTCTCAATAAAAGAACCCTGCTTTTATGAAACGTTACTATGAACATCATTCAAGAATTAAATATCAAAAAGAATGAACAACATGACAGCTGAATCATCGAATTACCATCCAAATCAGTCAAAGGATTACTGTCCTCTTTCCCAAACAATCATTACAAGAAGTAATCTCTTTCAAACAGTTCCAGATTACAACATCTGTAAGAACTAGGAACACAAGTATGTATACTGTTGTTCTAACATAACTTCTATCAATTCCATTCCCTTACATTAGTAATAATTTCAAAGGATAAAATTTGACTGAAAATATAAACCAAATTGCTTTCCTTTCAGTTCATGCAACTCATTTGATTTCAAACAATCAAATACTGATGAGAAAAGTAAACAGCAATAAAATATAGATGCTTAAACCAAAGCAATACAAAATTCGTTCCTTAACGATTACAGATTTCCAACTGTATGAGAGAAGAAATGATCATTATTCCAAGTTATCCATCCACACTCCTTTTCCTTTCCTCATGACTGTACTGAAAATTTAATCCAAACGAGACACCAATCAAAGATAACAGTTCAGAGTGAAACTTACGAAATCAATAACCGAATATAAGGAAGATGGGTCATATTACCTCTTCTCATTGAGACAACCAAATATCCGCTTATTTAGCACAGGCATGATCCAACATTAAGATTCATTCCACATAATATAATCCCCTTTTTAAATAATTCATTCAACAGACATTTACGTTCTTTACAACATATAGAGTGTACAGCAACCACAACATGTCACATTTTCATCCTAAAAATGAGAGAACTCACTTTCCTACAGCAAGGGATAAACCCATTCATATTCAGCTTTAAATGAAAACAAGGAAGAATTTATCATCCATATCAATACTTCCTTTCAAGCAGGCACATACGAATACCAAAAACAAGTAGGTAAAGCATCGTATCCTTCATAGAGCAAGCAATATAAAGATGCATCCTATGCTCTTACTGTACTAGAAGAATTCATACTTCCTTCACTGTATTATAACCAAATGAACAGTTATACAGTCGCTTTATCAATTATTCACACGACTTTCTATACCCATGAACGCACACAGTTCATAAATAATAAATTGCACTTTGTTGTTACCTACAGCAAGTCCAACCCAGAGTGTATAGTGAAGCTCTAGTGTTAATATTTCCAGAATTCAAGCAACTGGAAGAGAAAAATTCATTCCTTTAACTATTTCAATAAGAAAACACCCATTTTCTTCAAACACAACAAGAATCACTCAAGTCGAGTTCGTTTTTGAATGACAGTGCAAAATCAGAGATCACATGAATCATTTCATCCTTCCGTTTGTACAAAAAGAAAACAACACTCAGAAAAATAATCTAAATTTCACTATCACTTCCATCAGGCCGAACCCAAAATGCTCAATGAAACCCAATTACCATTTCCTTCAGAATTTAAAACAACAGAAAGAAGAGGAACTCGTTTCCTTATTAATTTCAGAAAAGAAATGATGTCAAAACAAACTCGTACAACATGCACAATTTCATTCAATATACCATATGCAAAGAAATACCCTGTTCGAGTTCCTTCTCAACAAACATTTAAATCCGAAAATCTCATTCTCCTATTTCACAATGATGTGCAGAACTCAGAAATACAATATTCATATAACAATACCTTTATCAAGGCAAACCCGCATAGGGTATTAGATGCGCAAGCATGGTACAGTCAAAACAGTCTCAAATAGCAAGCCAAATTCTCATGTATTTCATTCATTTGCACAGAAATACTAAGCCATGATCGTTTTCACGATGACAGTTCGAGTTAGAAGATCAAACCGCATCCACAAAACACAATAAAATCAACTTTCCATCACCTTCTGATTTCAAACAGCAAGGAGAAAACATAGTTCATTAATAAATTCAGTAAGAAGAACAATCACTTTCTTCAACACCCAAAAATACCCAAGTCGCATTCATCCTTCTCTTTTTTTTTCACAAAAGAAAAAAGCACAGCACTCAGAAATATTACTCGCATAGCTAAGTATTCATAAGCACAATTTCGTAATATAAACAACGAATTCCCCAATATGGTCAAACAAATCAACACAGCATGGGCTGTATTTTCAACTCAATAATTATGCAAAGGAAGTTTAAGTCGCAACAGCAAAGAAAAACGACTCTACCAAAATCATCTCAATCATGACAGCAAAATCGAATAAACCCAAAACCCCTTCATCAGAAGAGCAGGGTTGTTTTAATGAGACGATTAAGCAAAAGCAAGCAGTTTAAGGAGAAGGGCTTAACATGCCTGAAATTTTTCCTTGAAGCTCGAAGAAAACCGCGCCTACAGGAGTTGTTTCCTTCCACGGCGACAGTAGTAAAGCTTCCCAAACAGTCACCTTCCTCTACAGGCTCAAAAATAGCCTTAGATTTTCCAAAGAAACAGAGATAATAATCAAACACAGCTGGTTTGACAAAACCGTGAAAAACCAAATGCAGAGCAACTTCCAAAAACCCGAAAGAACACAATGACCAACAAAATTTCCCCTTTCCTCTTTCCAAGGCGGGCTAGTCGCGAAGACCAAGAAAATTAATGCATTGAAGGCACTACCTTTTCCTTTTTCCTCACGCCACCGCCGACTCGGGTTGGCGAATTGCCAAATTTCAAATTTTGCATGAAAACAAAGTTTAGTCTCATGACTAACTGAATGCCCCCTATCTTTTCCATGTTCCCGCCAGACTTGGCGCTGCCCACGCAAGGACCTCATTCATTGTCCAATAAATTCTTACCTTCCCTCCTTATCCTTTCCATCCCCATGGGTCTGTGCGTCCCCTTCCTTAGGTTAGGTTTAGTTTAGGATTTTTTTAATAGTGTCCATATCTAGGTCATTCGCCTAGTTCCTAGGTTAATAGGATTTAGATCAATTTTCACCCATATAGAATTTAAAAATCCACGTAGGATAGTAGTTAGGGTATAAGGTAGAACTTAGGGGTAGATTAGGGTCTAATCCCCTAACACTTAATTAATCAATTTCCAATCAAGTCCTTCCGACTGACATCCAAATTCAACACTATGCAGGACGTTTCATCCCATGTTCCACCTACCTGAGCCACTTGCATCCAAACCCCCTTGTCGTCTTATGCTGTCTAGCGTTACAATAGTGTATGGTTCGAGAATCAAACCTTTTCCATTGGCATCTACGTGTCAGATATTCATTCCTGAAATCAGGTGCTGCAACATTTATATCAACCTTCAGTCTGGTTTAAAAGTAAATCGGCAAAGCGATTACAAGAAGGCCACAACATACCTTGGATCAATGGAATTGATTCAAGGTGTGCTGTCAATCAGCGAATAGAGTTCATCAAGCATACGACAATTCTGTTGTCATATCAGCAAACATACAAGCAATAATAGCTGTTGTCCCATGTAAACAAATTACAGTATACAAGAGTCCAGATTAGTAACACATTCCTTTAAGATCAAAAATATATCTTAACATGTTTGTCTTCATTTCAGCAGTTACAACATTATGAAAAGTAATCACCATGATAACTTACAAAAATCAAGGCGTTACAAAGAGAAAAAATGTTCCAAAATGCCAAAACCCCTATGTCTGAAATTCAAATTTCGGGTTTCAGACCTTTCATGTGTTTTTGGGCTCATGGCACTGTCCACCTACCTGGGTTTATGAAACCTTTGAATATCCGAAACCCTGAACTCCAAAAATCAGAGTTCGGGTTTTTCAGACTTATTCTCCCTTTTTTGCACTTCTTGCTGCTGAGTCCCCGAATTTCACCTCGGCCTACTTCTGAACGGCTTCACCTCTAAAGTCTGAATTTTAGACTTCAGAGCTCCTTCATTCCCTGAACTAGCTCAAACTCTCAAGCTCCCTTACAATGTGCTTGGACCACTTTAACTCGCTCAGCTCAAACCTGAAATACACACTCCCATGGCCGAATCAATCCTTCTATTTTCACTATGTGAGGTCATGTTTGTCCAATTTTTCTTGAGGGGAAAAATCGGATAACATCGGGCACTTACAAAGATCTTGTATGAAAAAAAAACCTAGAAGAGGTATGGAGTAATCATAAGCCTTCAATTTCTCATTTGAGAGTATTTGGTTGTAGAACATATATACATGTCCCAGATAATATTTTTGGGGTATAATACTAGCTCAAATGCATATCGTCCCATGGATCCTAAGACAAGTAAGATATATGAGAGTAGAGATGTGGTTTGTGACGAGTCATCATTTGACTCATTTCCACATATAAAGAAGAGTTAGTACCGACCTCCTCTCATAGATTTCTCTCATAGTCAGATGATGAGCATGAGGATTCTTCACAGAATAAAGATGAACTGCAAGAAGAATTGTTTATTGATCTTGGTAATTTGGAAAATAATTATTCAAATCAGTAGCAACGTTAACGTCCAAAGTGCATCCAAAGCACCATGAGGGACTCCCACATGAACTCTCTTCTAGATAATTCATTAAGAGTGAGAACGGGAAGACATCTGAGACGTGAGGTAAAATCTCACACTCATGAGTTTAGTGGTTGATAACACCGAACCTCATACACTTTGTGAGGCGCACAATCATCCAGAGTAGAAGAAGGCCATGGATACAAAATATGAATCCTTGATTCAAAATTGGACATGGGAAGTTGTCAATCTGCCTATAGAAAAGAATTCCATTGGCTGCAAGTGGATTTTCAAAACAAAATATAGGGCAGATGGATCTATTGACAAGCACAAAACATAGTTAGTTATACAATGATATGCTAACCAGGAAGGAATTGACTACGAGGAAACCTCTGTACCCACTGCGAAGATCAAAACCATTAGAGTTATATGTGCACTAGTAGCACAAAAAGGATGGAAACTTCATCAGATGGATGTAAAAAGTGCTTTTTTGAATGATGATATCAAAGAAGAAGTATACATGACCAAAAAATAAGGATTTTTCAATGAGCAACATCCTCATAAGGTATGTCGTCTAATTAAGTCTCTTGAAAAATTCTCACTTATCTAAGTCTCCTAAATCATAGGCGATTCAATGAGCATAAGGTATGAGTGAATCCATGTTGCAATAGGTGATTTTTCAATGAGCATAATTAGTCTAATTAAGTCTCTATAGCAAAATCCTCATAAGGTATATCGTCAAAGAAGAAGTATATTATTTTTGGGTTTTGCAAGTTTTTTATTGTTTATGGGATTTTTGAACATATTTGAATGTTTTTAGATTTTTGACTTGTTAAAAGGGAACACTGTCTGAACTCATGTTCAAACAATTATAAGCATTTCATTCCATTGGTAGAATGTAGATGATATAGTGATAGGATATCTCACTCCACTCGTGACTCCACACAACTAGGAAGATGCAAGGGATCACCACTGAGAGCTAAGAAGGATGTGAGAACTAGGAGAATAGTGATATGAAAATGAAGATGAAGGATTTCAAGACACAAGGTGTAACAATGATCCATTCAGGAAAATGTGACTCATCTCTAGTCAAGATTACCTGACCGATTACAAGATGATTTCACTCTATAGGTTTTGACTAGACTTAGATCCATTGGTGGCCTATTGATTGACAAGATCCGGTTGAAGGAATTGTTATCTCTCTTAACATGAGCAACTCCTTGGGATGTGTATGATTAAGCACTCTTGATGCATAATTTCTGAAGGCTTTATTTTGTTCGATTTTTTTTAAATGACCCCTACATCTTGCCCCATGCCACCAATAAGAGGAAATGGCTCACCACCAAAGACAAAACATAGGCGACTAAAGATACATGCCTCTTTTCCCAGTCTCATACTAATAGTAAGAAGTATCCAGGCTCATCACTGAAGACTGTGAAGGATGAAATGTGTAATGATTGATATATTTTTTGTATTTTATATTGAATTTTCCTTGTATGTAGATATTGCATTTGTTGGGAAGGAATTTTTCGCCCCTAAATCTTAGCCTCATGTGACTAGTAGGATACAAGGGTTCAACAACTTAGACAAAGATAGATGATCAAAAGATCTAGGTAAATAAGTTTGGGCTTTCTGTTAGAGAGAACTTGTTTGAAAGGAGGATTTTCCACCAGTAAGCTTCTATATAAAAACTGTAGGTAAATAGATCTGAAATGGTAAAAACCATAACAGGGATGAGACACACAATGTCTAAGATGAACAATATTAACCTGTGTCATTTAGGAGAAGAATGTGGAGAGATGATGATATCGTGGTTAATATATTTGCCAATGGATGAAACAATTAAATTTTTTTGTTAGATTAATTAACCGTGCAAGTGGCCTGCCCTTGTGTGGAGAGTACATGTGGATAAGATGTTTTTGGTTCTACATTTTTTATTTTCATATAGTGCATTGATGATGGGTTTGATATTGATTTTTATTCTCTTTTACACTTTTTTAATTTTTCTAAGTTTTTGCGAACAAAGGTTTGTAATGGACTCATTGGGAGAGAGGTCCATTTTTATGAATTGTGATTGGTCATGATTTATGTGACTAGGGTGGACAAAGTCCAAGTCAACAAAGTATATAGAAATATTTGTAATAAATCTTAGATTCGATGAGTCTTGATGTATGAGACTTGGGCGGACAAGATCCAAGTCAACGGGTATGTGATTGGATAAGTTTTTCATTCAAGATAAAAAAAACTATGTGATGTTAGAGGCAATTTGTCGATGTAGAGAATACATTGAAATTCATATTCACCCATGAGTGGAATGATGTAAGGAACGAACGATTGATCCCTAGATGAGCATTCGAGGCACCTTGTAGGCTTTATAAAGAAATATTCGACGTTGCTGCTTTGTTTATAAATGTTCTATTGATTGTATGATTATTGATGAACACTTTAATATGTTGGAAATTGGTGTTGGGGATGCCAATAGTCAAAAGGTCCCATGTACCAAATGATAAGATTAGATTGTTTGATGACATATTTGCGATTATAGCTTGAAATGGTTGTGTGAGGATACCCCTAGGAACACACACCTCGTGAAGTACATGCATATATATATGTCTTGACATGTATGTATCGTTGTTGACTGTTTAATAATGTTATGTAAGACATAAGAAGACTCTATATCAGATAACTCTTGTGAAACATTATTAAATTCAAGATTGACCATTTGAAGTATTACGAACATAGAAGGTTGCATTGTTGCAAGTGTCCAAACATGTTGTTGTTGTGTCGCGACAACAAGACTATGGATGTCGGGCGTAATATGATCTAGCATTGAAAGGATATAATCAAGCTCAATGGTGCTTGATGATTGACCCTTTTCTTTAGAGTCTTCATTTATGTCATGGATTGGAAAGGAGTCTTGCATCATGTTCAAGTTCCCATTTGACATTAGAAGATAGTTGTTTGAAACACTTTCAACTTTTGATTGCACTAACGGAAGAGCATTTGGAGGAGAGATTGATTGGTTTAGGTTTATAGATACTCGACCCTTGTCATCTTGATCTCGTTGATTTTTATCATGTACTTAGAATTTTGGTCAACGTTCAAATCTTCACAGAGAACCCGATGGGCATATGCAATAGGATGTTTGCTTGGAGGACGCACACTTGTTATTGAAAGGCGCCCTAAAACGTGCATTTCTCCCTATTTTTCAACCATGTGCGGGGGCCTTCATTCCACTTCCCAACACTCATTGTTATCCATATAAAGATCTGCATTACATTACCTCTATATGATTTTAATTTTAATATACATGATAAATAACAAATTTATTTGAGTCACTCTTTTCTACTTCACTAAATATTCCTCCTAATTTCACATTTCACATTTCACATTTCCTAATCTGTTTATGAATGCGACTTTCAAGAAATATCATATCGTAGCCTTAACACACAAATATTCAAGTGCACTCTGCATTGCATACCACGTCGGTCTTCGGTAATGTGCATGAATATTTCCCTGAAGAGTAATTGACGGTGACATTAAATACTTCACCGTCTGGACGGCTATCAAATGTGAGCCTAGTACGAGCATCCATAATGAATTAGTTATGCGTTGTCTTAAAGCGACATTGCAATGTTGACTCAGTGCTTGTGGAAAATTATGCCCTGGAGGCTGGAGGCTGCATCAGAAAAGTCGTCCATGGTGTCAGGGAATCCATAAATACCTGCACTGGCATAAATGGTAGTGGTACTTACATGTCGAAGCACATGCTGATGCGAGCGTCGGTGACCCACTTTAACCAACTCGGACGCGTAAATACTTATGTCAGCCGCTCTCCTTTACATTTAGTGTGTTCCACAAGGTATCAGCCGTATGAGCGGGAAGTAACTCTTTAAATGCTCGCGAGGATTTTAGGTGGTCTTTCTGCTTTTATATAACTGCTACTTTATCATTCGGTTCTTCACATTCGATTCGTGTTGATTGATAAGAAAGAAGGCAATGGCGTCTCTCTTTGGGTTGTTCATCATATTATGCTGCGCCTGCAGCTGGTGTTGTGTAAATGCAGCGCCCGCGTACTTTGTGTTTGGAGATTCACTGGTCGACAGTGGGAACAACAATTATGTTACCACAACTGCAAGAGCAAACATGTATCCCTACGGTATAGATTATCCCACTCATAGACCTACTGGACGCTTTTCTAATGGACTCAATTTACCAGACTTTATAAGTAAGTACAATCTATATATTGAGATAGCTAAGCTAAATTGTTCTGTAGAAATCTCTTCACTTTTTAATGGTGTGAATTGCAGGCAGGAAGCTGGGAGCAGAATCCGTTCTACCATATTTGGACCCTTCAAATAACGGAAATACATTGCTGAGGGGTGCCAATTTTGCCTCTGCGGGCGTTGGGATTCTGAATGACACGGGAGTCCAATTCGTATGAATGATTTTAATTATAATCCTTATGGGTAAATAGGCCTTTTCTTTCGTGAGAATGAGTGAGGGTGTTTATATGTGCATGCAGGCGAATATTATAAGGATACCTCGGCAGTACCAGTATTTTGTAGAATACAAAAACAGGGTGGCGCGGATCGTTGGCCGTAATCAAACAGACAGACTGGTTGCGGAGGCCCTCGTGTCCATCACCCTGGGAGGAAATGATTACGTCAATAACTACTATCTCACTCCTGTTTCAGCGAGAGCCTTGCAGTATTCACTAACAGGCTATACTCAGTTTATAATCTCTGAATATGAAAAATATCTGAGGGTAATGTTCTCAGTTCTCAGATCAAAGTAACTAATATCCATGTGTTTTTTTTTGTGTATTTGTAATTGATTTGGTTGGAAGTTGTGGAGAATGCAGCAACTGTACCAACTGGGAGGGCGGAGGGTGCTGGTGACGTCGACAGGACCATTGGGGTGTGCTCCGGGAGTGAAGGCCACCAGATCTCGCAATGGGGAGTGCGCTGCAGAGCTTCAGCGAGCTGCCTCGCTTTTTAACTCGCAACTCAGAACTGTCATAAATCGGCTCAACAGCGAGGCTTCTGCGCAGGTCTTCACATTCGCAGACAGCTTTGCAATGAACATGGGCATATTTAGCAACCCTGCACAATATGGTAGATTCCAACCCTATTTATTATGTCATCAATGCATTTGTTTTAACCTCTGCCAACTAGGTACTTACAGGCTCATGGTGAATTTTGTAGGATTTGTGGATACGACGAATGCATGTTGTGGACAAGGAAGTTACAACGGGTTAGGGCTTTGCACGAGAAGCTCAAACCTGTGTGCGAATCGAGATACGCATCTGTTTTGGGACAACTACCATCCGAGGTGAAAAGGCTAATCGGATTATTGTCGACCAGTTTTTCTCCGGATCAACTTCCGTTATGAGCCCTCTCAACCTCCAGCAGCTTATGGCATTGCCTCTCGACTGAATTTAGTTTTTTCCCATTTAAATTCGGAAATGGGTAAAAATTTTGCCAAATAGCATTCCCTATTATATTTTTCACATTAATCGCCTCTACGTAGTTGCGTATTTAAATGCAACGCACTTAACAAGTGGAATACATTTGTTGTTTTTCATTGTTGTATGCCAACTTGAATATTAAATAATAATAAAACATTAATTCCAAGGGGGACCTTATCCTATAATAGGTTTTTATGTTCCTTCGGTACCTAGTTACAGATTTTTATCGAGTATGTATTGTTTTCTGTTTGTACTTTCATTAATTTGATAATTCTCCTTTTTATCTCTTTCTCCCCTCTCATATTTACGTTGTGTTTTGTTTATACACTTGAGATGTAATGGTGGGGAACATGTTTGATTCTTAGTTAAGTAAAATCTGAATATTTTATAATTAAAATTTGAATTATACTTAATATGTTGAAGAATATAATTTCATATTCTATAAATTAGTTTGTAAATCCATATCAAACATCTAAATTTATATAAAAAATGTTTCAATTTTCTTTCATACCCATCACATTGTAGCATTTATTTGTTTTGGACATAAATACTTTGTTTTGTCGTTCTGTCTTTCGTCCCTTCGGGACTACAGACGAGACAACAAGAATCGCCTTCCTTTGTTTTGTTGTTTCTGTCTTTCGTCCCTTCGGGACTCCAGACGAGACAACAAAACAAAGGAAGGTGTGGTGGAATGCAATACAAGTAAAACACAATAAGTGTAGGGGTCAAAAGTGGGGCGTTATTGTACATGTTTTTTTTTGTTGAAAATTGAAAAGCTTGAGCTTGGATTAGAAATTAGATATATCCACACCCACAATTAAAATGCAATAAAAATATGAATTGTAGTTTCTAAACTACTATTTTTTTTGATAATGTAGTATAAGTTGAGTTAATTAATTTTGTGAAATTAAAACATACTGAATAACTTGTGTGTTCTACCAAATTAGAAGCATCATTAAATATAATACGTAAAACATATTGACAAAAAAAATAAAATATGATCATCTAATATAGTCTCGTCCAATTTGGAATGCAATACAAGTAAAACATATAAAGTGTAGGGGTCAAAAGTGGGGCGTTATTGTACATGTTTTTTTTTTTGTTGAAAATTGAAAAGCTTGAACTTGCATTAGAAATTAGATATATCCACACCCACAATTAAGATACAATAAAAATATGAATTGTAGTTTCTAAACTACTATTTATTTTGATAATGTAGTATAAGTTGAGTTAATTAATTTTGTGAAATTAAAACATAATGAATAACTTGTGTGTTCTACCAAATTAGAAGCATCATTAAATATAATACATAAAACATATTGACAAAAAAATAAATATGATCATCTAATATAGTCTCAATATTCTTTTAACATTTTCTAACAATTTTTAAAAATTAATTGTTACAAGAAAAGAGACTCTTGAGATAATTCAAAATAGAATAAGTGGTTATGTTTCTCTCCTAAATACCTCAAATGATTAGAAGTGAGCTTCTTTTTAATGTGTATACATTTGGGCCTAGTTTGTTTAGAACACAATACAATTTTGATTCCATTTTTGTTGTAGTAGATTGATTTTCTAAGATGGTACAATTTATAGCAAGTAAGAAGACAACATATGTAACACATTGTTAGCTTATGTTTTAGGGAGATTGTGAAATTGCATGGATAGCTTAGGAGATAAACTAAATACCAAACCATATTTAATTTTAGCATACCATCCATAAATAGACTGACAAACACTAGTAAACATGTAATTTGTTGTAAATTTTTTGAGACGTTCAATTTGAGATAAGCCAGGGATATGAGATTCAATACTACACAAGCATAGTTTGTGTACGACAATTCAATGATTAAAAATACATGAAGAACAACAAATTTTAAAGATGCTTTATTGAATTAGTTGGAGGGTAGCTATATAATTGCACAATATAAATAATGAGTGTATAATGTAAGATTACAACAAAGTATTTTGTGTAGATTATGTGTATGAATTGCACTAACAAATATGCAAGTAGTTGTAAAAGTGTACAATGAAGCGTAAAAAATGCACACATGTGAAAATAAAGAAATTGAATTTTAGGTTGGATACATGGTGGTAACTTTATTTATAAAAAATATTTTTGAACGACACATGTGATAGGTGAAAGTGGAAGTAGGTAGAACCATGAGAATTGTTATGAAAATTCACATACACTAATGCATAAGAGAGTGAGTTGTTGGAAGGTATATAGACACATCAATAATTTTTGATGTGGTATATTTGTATACTTATTTGAAGGAAAAAGATATAAAAGCACAAACACAAATGTAGATACAACTGATTGTAGAAAAATGATGCTAAAATAGGTACACGAGGAAGTAGAAAGAGTGACTGATACAAATATTAAGACAACACACATTTAGAACTACAAGTAATATTTGTTCAAGTAGTTAAAGAAGAGAAATTGAGGATGTGACATTGATGAACTAAAATCGAAGTATGAAGGCATGAATTACCATTTATAGAGCTCACATGAGCATGAGCTCTTGTGATTTTTTTTCTTGCTAGAGGACGATGATGGAAAATTTATCTGAGTTCACAAGATATCTCATTAACCAAAACAAGTTAGAGTAATTTTTCCATATTTTCATAGTTGTGCTTTGTGAAATCTCTAGATAAGTTCAAAAGGATGGCAGTATCTTCTAAAACTCACATTTTTTTTTAAAGATAACATAAGCTACTATTTTAAATACATGATATAGAATTGTGTTCATTACTAGAAAAGGACGTATGTAGGAAAAGGAAGGTCAAAATGCATTGTGACATCCCTATGATGTACATACACCTTGAGAAGAATAGCGCAATGGCTTATCCAAGCTTGGCATAAGACCCATGAGACTTCAAATAGTTTAACTTTCCTTCACCCTTTGTCTGTGTGTATGGTATGACATACTTCACATCTAGATGTTCATGTTATCAATAGATGTTTTTTAGGGCACAAATCTACCACTTAAAATAAAAATTCATTAGAGTTGATCTTAAAAAACATGAAAGTGTATTCCTAGATTTGGATAACCTTCAAGATGTATTAGTCAATACAAAATCACCAAATCAATGGTACTAAAAATAATGGGCTTACGCAACCATTGAAAAAGTGAGGGATAATCATGGGTTCTTTCAATGAATAAAGTGCTTAAAATCTTCCTGATTTAAATCTCAACCTACTCACAAACACACTTAGATAAATGTTAGCTATTTGTGGTGGTTAGAGGACTTGCCTTGGTCATATCCCTAACCATTTAAGGAGATAAAAGATATTTTTTGAGTAAAAATGAAAAAACAATGCACGAAAGTGAAATAGTATACCCAAATCAGATCACATAACAGTCGCATATGTGATTCACTAAAAATCACACGGAGATCATAAGTCAGTTGCAGTTGCGCCTGACCCCTGTGTTGAACTTTCACTAAAACCATGATGTAATAAGTTTCGCCTATTTTTTGAGATCTACCTGTTGGAATATACCATAATCTTTTGCGACTTTTCACATTTCATGACTGTCCAGTTGCCCAATCTATTGGGCTTCCACAATTCCTTTAGATGCGCATAAATTAGCATGTAGGATAATTACATTAGTGGTATCAGAGCCATTTACCCTCGCGGCCTGTGCGTAGAAGGACATTCAAGTTTTATGCTATTTTTAGAATGCCAAACCCTCTGGACCTACATGGAAGGAGTGTTTTTAATTTCTTTCTAACAGCGACCTATGACCTGTGAGGATCTTGGCACTTTCATAGCTCCCGAACATGAGCAAAAATGCCCAGCCATAGGAGCGCACTCAATGCTGACGTGGGAGGGCAAAAATGTTGGTTTTGCGCACATGCAATGCAGTGCCTTATCTAGAGTCTCCTTACTTTTAAAAATATTATAATTAAAAAATAGGTACAATAGAATAGGTGGCAATTTATATTTGGTTGAAATGTTTTATCTATAATAAATTCTGTATGTTTTTAGTAGGTTTGTCAGTGCCCCTCCCTGCAGTGTTCGCAGCAGTACTTGCTGCTGGGATAGCACGCATTTACGGTTGGAGGCAGGCCTAGAACGCGCATTTTGCACTGTTTCAAGTGCATGTGCGGTGGTCTTTCACTGTTTCATTATTTTATTTTGCACTGTGCGGTGGTGTTTCAGTGTTTGAAACAGTGCATGTAGTAAATGCCAAATAGCAAAATAAAATAATGAAACATTTGGGTGGTGGTTTCAATCCCTTTTCATTATTTTATTTTGCTATTTGGCATTTACTACAAATGTTATCCACCCAAACCTGTAAACCAGCATGTGAAACGTGTAGAACTGCAGACCAACGCATTGGAGGAGTAAATCAAGCCATTTTATTTTTGAGACTTGCGTTTTCTTCAATAAAACAAAGGAATCGTCTTTACCTACATTTGGCCGCGACCTTATTACATTGATTGAAATTTTCCTTTTACGTGTCATCCCTCTTTCCCGTCTCTTTTTGTGGTAAAGAGACATGCGTGGACATCAGCAACTACAACGAAAACATAGGAGACCAACGTCGAGTTTTTCAAACATCCATTTGCATTGGTAACTGCAACAATTGAAATCAAAACGTGGAAGGTTTTCTTGTCTCCTTTCACGCTTGCTTTAACCTGAAAAATCAATATCTTTGGTGGAATTTATTCCTTTGCTCGAATTGGAATCAATTTTGGCACTTACTGCATGTAAATCAGAGTTTTCTTGTCACATTTTACGATTGGCATAGAAATTAGAGCTAGCGTTTTCCTATTTTATCCAAAGACCGTTTGAAAACTGAATGGGGAGAAGACTGAAAACACCCATTCCAGGCATGGGACCTGGGCGCCAAACCAAACATTTGCCTATAGACCAAGTGACCTGCCTATGACCTGCATGGAGAAACCAATAAAAAAATAACCTGAAGCACAAGAAGAACAAGTGAATGTGTAAGGACTCCGACTTGGCATACAAAGGCATGAGGAAGTATTTCAAAAACAAGTTAAAGATCCTTCAAAAGGATCAAACACAAGATTATAACCCTAACTTCATCAATTCTGCTACAAGAACGTGAGCAACCAATCAACAAGGTAAAACTTGTGATCCCACACAACAATTTGAGAGCATGAAAATCATGCCCAAAGAAGCTAGCAGTACTTCAAGTAACCATAGGGATGTGCAACCTTTAAGAAACCGAAGTCAAGCCCAAGAGAGCGTTGGATTCTACTTTGAGTTGTTAAAAGTCTTCAAAACTTGCAGATTTGAGGACATAGTGTATAAAAGACTGCATGACTACGGCTTGTTCAACGTACAATACCAGACAGAGAAGATTTGTGCCAAGCTCGAAGAAGGATACAATGTAGATGATGAATGCGAGAGATAACGCCCACAGGAGTGTTTGCATCGCATTGCACGAGCATACCGAGCCCACCTCTTCATCTGTAACTCAGGAAACAAGAGCACATATGGTCGTAGTGATTCAAAGAAATATAGACAACATCTTCGTCACAATTTGTAGAAAATCCGCAGTCTTATACAACAAACAACATAAAAGAAATAAACAAAACAATTCAATAACTTGCATAAACAGAAGAATATTCGAACCAACACTGTTGTGCATAATCTCCATTAATAAAAGCTTCATCATACTCAGAGCTTCAGCTCTTTACAATCAAGTTGTGCGTGCAACTGTGTGCTTTCAATGCACATCCTTACTTGCTTGTAAAACAATAACAAACTGTTGCTAATAAATAAGCTTCTATAGCTCTAAAAATAGAGCATTCTAAAATTAAACTCTTGCTTTAAAACAATTGCATGCTGTGCAATAAAGAAGATTTATTATTTGATTTAAATCTAATCCTAAAAATAGGAATTTAACTAAAGCAAGACTCATGCTAAACTAAAGCAAATTAAATCTATTTTTAATCCTTCTAAAATAGCTACAGCTGGAATTAGCAATGCATGATGCATGCATATTTCCAACACTCCCCCTTAATTTCAAACTGTAACTTTCACTCTTTTGGAGCTTCATTTGCTTTTTCAGATTTGCCATACGCAGGATCACAAACTCCCAAACAGTCTCTCAAATATTCAAAAAATTCTTTTGCCAAAGCCTTTGTAAAAATGTTTGCAAACTGATCTTCGGATATGCAAAATTCAAGATGAATTTCCTTTTTGTTTACCAGCTCCCTGATCAAATGATACCTTGTATCAATATGCTTTCTCCTCTTATGAAAAACATGATTTTTGGACAACGCTATGGCTGAGTTGTTGTCACAAAAAATTTGCGTAGCTTCCTCTTGTTTTTGTTGTAAATCTGTCAACACTCTTCTCATCCAAATAACTTGACATGTTGCTCTTGTTGCTTCTACATACTTTGCTTCTGCTAAAGATAACATGACAATGGGTTGCTTCTTTGATGCCCATGAAACCACTCCAGTTCCAAAATGAAAAGTATAGCCGAATGTGCTTTTCCGATCATCTATACTTCTAGCACTGTCACTATCCATATAACCAATAAGTTTGAACTCATCTAAACTTGAATAACGAATTCCATGATTCCTTGTTCCACATACATACCTCAGAATTCTTTTTCTAGCTTGCCAATGTGAATCTTTTGGAGATTCCATGAACCTTGATATGAGGCTCACACTATACATGATATCAGGTCTTGTGTCCGTCAAATACATAAGACTTCCAACCAACTTTTTAAACAACGTTGGATCCACAAACGACCCTTCATCCTCTTTGCTCAACTTCAAACCTACTGCAACTGGTGCTGGCGTTGGCTTACAATTCAACATGTTAAACCTTTTCAAAATATCATTTGCATACTTTTCTTGTGAGATAAAAACTTCACCTTCTGATTGTTGAATTTGAATGCCCAAAAAATAATGCATAAGACCAAGATCTGTCATCTCAAACTCCTTCTTCATGGCTGATTTGAATGACTATGTAGATAGATTTCTAGTAACGATCAAATCATCTATGTATAAACAAACAATTAAAATTTTACCATGCTCATTTATCTTTGTGTATAAGGTAGGCTCATTGCTGCTCCTACTGAAACCATTCTCAATCAAATAAGAATCTATTCTACTGTACCAAGCTCCAGGTGCTTATTTGATACCATAAATCACTTTCTTCAATCTTTATACTTTTCCTTCATGACCTTCTATCTCATAACCTTCTCGCTGATTTACATAAACTTCCTCTTCAAGGAATCCATTCAAGAATGCATATTTAACATCCATCTGATAAATAGGCCATTTGTTTTGAGTTGCAATTGCTAAAACCATTCTTATCGTGTCTAAACGTGCTACTAGTGCAAATGTTTCATTATAGTCAACTCCATATCGCTGCGTAAAACCTCTTGCAACCAGCCTTGCTTTGTGTTTTTGTACTTTTCCATTAGCATTGTATTTTGTCTTGTAGACCCACTTGATTCCTATCACATCCTTTCCTTTTAGAAGATCCATTAGCTCCCATGTCTGATTCTTCTCTATAGCATCGATCTCATCATCCATGGCTTTTCCCAAACTTCATTCTTTATAGCCTCTTCGTAATATAGTGGATCTATAGCCTAAGAAAATAATGCAAAAACTAAAAATGAATTAGTTGTATCAACATTATAAATCTCACTTAGACTTCGTGTTTTCTGCTGTGAAGGGCTATTTGATGCATGATTGCTTTGTGGTGATGGAGTAGCTTCTGGTGTTCTCTGTGGTGTCTCTTGCATGACTGATGATGGTTGAAATCTTGGTGACCTCCTGATTATAGATGGAGGTGTAGCTTGTGCTACAACTTGTGGTGTATGTCCAAGATTTGTAGATACAATACCTTGTTGCTCTAAAATTTCATCTGCCATATCATCAGGCAGAATAACTGTTGTTATACTCACTGTTTTCTCTATACTTCCATCCCATGCTTCATTCTCAATAAACTATACATCCCTGCTGATCACAACCTTTCCAGTGACTGGATTGTACAACTTGTACGCTTTTGTATTATCTGAATACCAAACAAAAATACACTTTTCTCCTTTGTTGTCTAACTTCTTCCTTAGCTCATCAGGTACATGTGCATACGCTACAGAACCAAAAACTTTGAAATGGGAAACACTGTGTTTCCTGTCAATCCATGCTTGTTGAGGAACCATGTTCCTAACAAGTATCGTTGGACACCTATTCAAAAGATAAACAGAAGTTGCTATTACTTCTGCCTAATAATAATTTGGAAGATGTTTTTCCTTCAACATGCTTCTCACAATCTCCATGATGGTTCTATTTTTTCTCTTTGCCACACCATTCTGCTGTGGTGTATACCTGATAGTAAATTGCTTGTGTATACCATGATATCTGCAAAAAATCATAAAATCATTAAAAACATACTCACCTCCTTTGTCCGTTATGAGAACTTTGATGTAGTATCCAATTTGCTTCTCACTAATGCCTTGAACTACTGAAATATATTAAAGGCATCTGATTTATTTCTCAGAAAATAAACCCATGTCTTCCTTGCATAATCATCAATGAATGTCATAAAATAAATACAACCTCCAATAGAAGCTGTCTACATAGGTCCACATAAATCTGAGTGTACATTCTCAAGTGGTGCACTTTCTCTTGCTGTTTTGCCAACTGGGAATGAATATCTGTGTTGCTTCCCCAAAATACAACCTTCACATACCCTTTCCAGTTTTTGAATCAATGGCCAACCTTTAACCATATTCTTTCTATGTAATAAATTCAAACCTCCAAAATTCAAATGTCAATACCTTAGATGCCAAAGCCATGATTCATCCTTCATGACTGAATGAAAAGTTGATTATGTTCCTTCAGCGCATGACTCAACTATATTTACACAGGAATCAACACAGGACTCGCTTGCTATAGCGCATAATTGATTTGCATTGGCGCAGGAATCATCTGCTTGAGCACAGGACTCAACAAAATACTGATTTGTCTTAGCACATGACTTTGCTGCAAACATATTTGATTTCTTCTTTTTTCCAGGTTTTAAAATCAATGGAAACATCCTATTTCTACTCATCTTCACTTTTGCAATCAACTGAGTGCTAGGAGCTTTTTCCACAATCACACACTCATTGTCTTCCATATAGACTCGATATCCTTTCTGTACCATCTGTCCAATACTCATAATGTTATGTTTCAAACCTGCAACATAGTAAACATCTTGCATACTTGTTTTCTCCCCCTGTCTTGTTAGAATACTAACCACACCTTTTCCTTTTACAGACACAATTTTGTTATTTCTAAGAGTCACATCACTTTTAACTGAATCATCCAAACTAGAAAACAAATCTAGATTACCTATCATGTGATTACTGTAACCTGAATCTAAATACCATACATCACATGGACTCTCTTTTGAAAAATTACATTCAATAGAGGATAAAGAAGGTATTGCTTCGGCAATCCTTTTGCATGCAATAAACATAGGTTTAGAAATAGAACTTCCAACCTTATTTTGATTTTGCCACTCCTGGTCATATTGCTTTTTCTTGCAATCATAAGCATAATTCCCATAATTTTTACAATAATGGCACTGAACATGAGACTTATCTTGTCTCTGACCATAACTCTGTTCTTGAAGTCCTCTTCCACCTGAGCTTGATGAACCATTGCCACGTCCTCTAGATGGACTTCTTCCTCTGCCTCTTGGGCTGAAACTACCTCTTCTTTTGCCATGAATACTTGATGTCTGAGATGTAAAGCATGATCTACACTTTCATGTGATCTATTCATCCTCTGTTCATGATTTATTAGTGATGCATGCAACTCATCAATAGAAAAATGACTCAGATCCTTAGTTTCTTCAATAGCAACAACTAAAGGATCAAATTTCATAGGCAAACTCATAAACAATTTTTCAATAACCTTTCTGTCTTCAAGAGTCTCACCATGGGATTTGATTTGATTAACTAAGCTAACTACATAAGTAAAAAATGATTCTACAGAATCTGAATCTTTCATTGCTAAATTCTCAAAATCTCTACGAAGTAACTGTAGCTTGGTGGTTTTTACTTTCTCCTTACCTTGATATTAAACTTGTAAAGTATCACATGCAGTCTTTGCTTGACTAGCTATTGCCACTCTTGGAAGAATGCTTTCATGCAATGCTTGATGAATATAGAAAAGAGCTTTGTCGTCCTTCTTTCGTAACTCCTTTAAAGTATCTTTCTCTGCCTGAGAAAGTGTAGGATATGCTGCTACATTTGCAGGCTCTGTGTACCCATCTTCAACGATCTCCCACACGTCTTGAGATATGAATAGCGCTTTCATGGTCAAAAACCAATATTCATAATTATTTCCATTAAATTGCGGTGTTTGCATGCCAGATGTAGAAGCCACAACTTGCTACCAATTTAATAAGTTTCTGGAATAACCTCGCTTTGATACCAATTTGTAGAAAATCTGCAGTCTTATACAACAAACAATGTAAAATAAATAAACAGAACAATTAAATAACTTGCATAAACAGAAGAATATTCAAACCAACACTGTTGAACGTAATCTCCATTATTAATAGCTTCATCATACTCAGAGCTTTAGCTCTTTACAATCAAGCTGTGCGTGCAACTGTGTGCTTTCAATGCACATCCTTGCTTGCTTGTAAAACAATAACAAACTATTGCTAATAAATAAGCTTCTACAACTCTAAAAATGGAGCATTCTAAAATTAAACTCTTGCTTTAAAATAGTTGCATGCTATGCAATAAAGCAAATTTATTATTTGAATTAAATCTAATCCTAAAAATAGAAATTTAACTAAAGCAAGACTCATGCTAAACTAAAGAAAATTAAATATATTTTTAATCCTTCTAAAATAGCTACGGTTGGAGTTAGCAATGCATGGTGCATGCATATTTCCAACACTTACTGCATGTAAATCAAAGTTTTCTTGTCACATTTTACGATTGGCATAGAAATTAGAGCTAGCATTTTCCTATTTTATCCAAAGACCGTGTGAAAACTGAATGGGGAGAAGACTTAAAAAATCCATTCTAGGCATGGGACTTGGGCGCCAAACCAAATATTTTCCTATAGACCAAGTGACCTGCCTATGACCTACATGGAGAAACTAATAAAAAAATAACTTGAAGCACAAGAAGAACAAGTGAATGAGTAAGGACTCCAACTTGGTGTACAAAGGTATGAGGAAGTATTTCGAAAACAAGTTAAAGATCCTTCAAAAGGATCAAACACAAGATTATAACCCTAAATTCATCAATTCCACTATAAGAACGTGAGCAACCAATCAACAAGGTAAAACTTGTGATCCCATACAAAATATGAGAGCATGAAAATCATGCCCAGAGAAGCTAGCAATACTTCAAGTAACCATAGGGATGTGCAACCTTTGAGAAACCGAAGTCAAGCCCAAGAGAGCATTGGATTCTACTTTGAGTTGTTAAAATTCTTCAAAACTTGTAGATTTGAGGACATAGTGTATAAAAGACTATATGACTACGACTTGTTCAACGTACAATACCAGACATAGAAGATTTGTGCCAAGCTCAAAGAAGGATACAATGTAGATGATGAATGCAAGAGGTAACGCCCACAAGAGCATCTGCATCGCATTACACGAGCATACCGAGCCCACCTCTTCATCCGTAACTCAGGAAATGAGAGCACATTTGGTTGTAGTGATTCAAAGAAATATAGATGAAATCCTCGTCACAAGAAGAATGAAGATATGTGTCTCGACTCAAAAAAATGATGACTTAGAAGAAGGTGTACCAGAATCAGAAGATGAAAATGGTGATACTTCATGGCTACTTATGTAAAAAATGAAATAAGGGGGGAATGTTGTAGTATTCCATTATCTTTTCTGGCTTTCCACATTCCAAGACTGTCCATCTGCGCTTTCTATTGGGATTTCACGCTTCCTTTAGGCGTGTATAGATTAACACGTATGATATGTATTAATAAGAAATTCAATATTAGTCATTTTACATCACCACCTTCACTTCTCTAGGACCTACAAAGTTGAAATATACAATCAAAGAAGCAAAAACTCATGTATGGGCTCGAGTACACAATTGATGGGTGTGAGTGGGTTTTAATAGTTTTTTGATTGGATATGGGAATGTGACACATATGGGTGAGATGATAAGGGTCCAAAGTGTATTGGGCATGCATATGGGTAGGTGGGATGTAAAAAATCAAATGTGAATGGGTGAGTATTAATAAATGAGCGATGAGGTGTCTTTTATCCCCATTTTATAGGGTTTTTATATGTTTTAGTTTCTTTTGTGGGATTATTTGATTATTTGATATTTTTTATGTTTTATAATGTTTTTTTTCTTTTTTGAATATGAGACCTTATATGCCAACTCTATATAGCTTGGCTGCCCCCTGGCCCCAACCACACCCCCATAGATATATAGGGGAGAAACCTAATTCATTGAAAATGAAATTGATTGCCTGGCTTGGCATCGCCTGCGCCCCCCTCTCTAGTTTCTATGGCAGAGCTTCCAGTTTATATAGTCTCTGGCATCCTTCAGTCTAGTCCATTATATGTGCAAGCTGCATTTTCTAGTGTTTACATTTTGTCCATTTTTGGGCTATGTGTTGCACTAGGTAGGATACAATACAAAAATTGAAGACGAGATGAGGGTTGTCTAACACTATGAAAATTGTTGTCATAGTCACGGGCTTAGATGGTTTCCTGGATAGATAGGAACCTAGAAATGTGATCTATGGGCCACTTCATTTGGAATCTGTGAAGGGATCGATAGGTCGTTTTTACAAAGGAAAGACCATTGAGGAAATTGACTAAGATGATTGATGATTACATGTTATGGGATTTTATAATAAGGGTTTTGATATGATATCCCCTCTCAAGTGACATTTTTTGGATCCGTAGGTTGCCCCATCATAACGCGAGATGAAAAATGGTAGTTGAAAATGATAGAAAATGAACCTTGGGAAAGGCATGGTTAGCTAAAGCAATGATAATATTTCCCAAGCTATGTGTAGGTAAAAATTCGGTTATAGATATGTAAAAGAATGGATGCAAGTTAGAGAGGGTGAGATCATTTTTGGCCCGACCTAAAGTGATGAGAAATGATTGCAAGATAAATGAAATGAAAAAGTGGTGTTTATGTAAAAAAGGATATACAAAAGTTAGGAAAATTCCCATGGGTGCTCATTCCAAATGAGGTGGAATGTAAATATGAAAGTGACATGGTTGTAATAATGGAGTGTAAGAGGTGTGTAGGTGTATGAATTTGGTTTTTAACTAGAGTATTAGTGAACATGTGGTAAACCAAAATGCACAAGTCATGAGATAATGAATGGACTAAAATAAAAGATTGAAAAAGGTCTAAATATCACAATGGTGGTATACTAGCTATGTATCTCATTGAGATCATGTCTGTGCATGTGAAAGTTCATTTCTACTTGAAGTAAATACCCATAAGATAATTTGTGAAACCATGAGCCAATGTGTAGGTGTGATCGAAACAAGTGATTGGTGCTAGATGGAATGGAAGGAAATTGTAAGTCGTGCATTACTTCGTAGCCAACTAGGTGTCTATAGCCCTAATGGAGATACATTTGATTCTAGTCACAACATTTCTCTACTACCAACCAGGTGTCCATATCCCTAGTAGAGATACTAGAAATACCTCTGAGAGAGAGTGTATGATATTACTTTTAAAAAAAAAAACTTTTGAATTTGAACTTTTGATTTTATTTTTTTTGATTTTTTTTGACATGATATTCAACTCTCTCATTTTTCTGAGGGGTTTAGAACCACTACTGGCTTGATGGAGGGAATGAAAGTAATAATGGAGATGAAATTAACACGAGCCAAAAAATAATATCGTAAGAACTTGACAGAAATTTTTTGTTTAAGTGTGCAAGAGTGCATGGATCTCTAAGAGGAAAATTTTTCTTAATTCACCAAGTAATGAGAGACCAAGTTCTCGGACAATTTTAGTATAGACTATTGACTCACAAAATGTGACAATAAGATAATCAAGAGTTTTTGAAAATGCTACGAAACAAACCAAGACGTGAAAATGTGAGACGAAATATAAGTGAAGTATATATTAGTGAACCCAACAAGTGGATTGACATATGACATGAATAGAGAAAATTTGGAAGGAACATCCATGCACAAGTGTTTATTGAATTTCTTTAGATATATAGATTTATTTCAAAATTTGGAAGTTTTTATATCTGAATTTAGATTTTTGTGCCTTTGTGTTTATGTCAATGATGATAGTGCATGATATGTGGAGAATCATGACGTGTTTCAAATCTAAGACAAATGAAGAGAAGTAGAATGTATAGAACAAAAAAAATGTAGTAATGAAGACAAATGATATTTCCCCCAGTCTGTGGAGGGACTAGATGATTAAAAGACATGATGTAGAGAAACAAGTGATAAACAAGCTAGATAATGGGATTGAATTAGAGGATGTAAATGATGAGTGAAGAAATGATGCCAAATATAAGCCATGGAATGGTGGTTGTGTAGAGGATGTGAGTGTGGGGATGGAGAAAATAAGAAAAATGTCGAGTGTAGTGAATCTGTGATAATGTTGGGAGGACAAGGACATGAAAATATATAAATGGGAGAAGATAAAGTGATATAAGACATGGTGATAGTTATGATTTCATGTGGACGAGGAGTGGAGAACATAATGATTTCAAAAGAAAGGGCGAGAGCCAAGGGTACTATCTCAAGATGAGGGGGGGTGTTGTGAGAGAATGTTTGCATAGAATATGAAAGGGTATGTAAGAGCGGATGCCAAACAAATGAGAATGTGGGAGAAATTCAACATGATGTGAAAGTGTAATTAGAATGGGAGGAGGATTATGAGGCAAATGTGTAAGAACCAATGATTGTGTGGTAATAATAGATGATGTGAATGAAGGAGGAGACATTAATAAGAAAGGTTCCTGAATGAGTAGTGATGGGGAAGAATGCTCTAAAATAGGGTAAGAAATGAGAGAAAGTGTAGGTGACTAATGAGGAAGATATATAAGAACAAGTGGATACAAATGACGAGGAACATATGCAAGAGGAGTGTGAATGAACACAATAAATGGTATACAATGTAATGGTGGTGCCACAAGAAATAATGATGCTTGAATGAGTGAGGATGAAGGAATTGAGATCCATGTATAAGAGGTCTATAAGATAAGTAAAGTGGTGAGAGGAACCATATGTGATGAAGAGTACAATAGAGGTGTGGGTAATGGGTTACGTGGTAAATAGAGTGTATACGATCAAGCCAAGTGATGAATTATAGGACGTGGTGGGAAAGATAGAATCATACGATGATATAGATGATGGAAAATTTGAGAACCTTGGAAAGGAGGATGATGAGATTACATCCAAAGGGGAAGCACATGATGGTAGAGATTAAGAAAGATATGGCATATATGAGGAGACACTAGGTGTGGATGGTGATTGAGAGATAATGGAAAATTATGATTTGGATGATGGATACATGACACATGGGGAAGAAGTGGAAAAAAATATTAATGTGGGAAGTAATTGGATTAGTGTTAGTAGGTGAAGATGGAGGATATGGAGGCTAAACAACAATGCCCCCCCTTGTCAAGAAGGTCTTGAATGAAGTTATGAAGTTGGGGACATGAGTCAGTGATGTTGGTTCCCAATGTTAGACCCCAAGGACTAAAACAATTCTGATGAAGTGTAGACAAAAAAATATATGCACTTGGGTATATTTCTAGGTCCTAAATCATACTAATGTATAGATGATTCCTAAGTAAGAAAACTAGTGGTTGACAACTTTTTTTGGGCCTTTTGTTTTATCGTTTGAACTTTTACTGGCCTTATACACCTTACAAATCTATTGGCATTTAACTAATTTATCTTTTATGACATCAAAAATTAGTGCCAAATTAGGATAGAAGCACTTAGGAGATCTTATCTTTCCTAGGCACTCTTGACATTCTTTACCTTATTCTTACTCTTTTGGGTATTTTTTACTTCTTGGTCACCTTTTAGTACTTTGGGTCAGCCTTTCACTTATCAATTATAGAATTCAAACAAGGGGAATCATCTATATACTTAGTCATTGCTCTCATATAAGGGACCAAACACTAAGCATTATCTATCATCAACTAAGATTACATTCAAAGGCATACGATAATTACAAAGCATCAATCTATCACAATCATACAAAGGACAAGGGCTGCGTCAATCTGCATACACAACATTTTCATACTTGGAGTAATCTAGATTTAGTCTGTTATCATAGTGCAACTTACACAAGGGAAAACTAGGGCATCATTACACACACAAAACTATATTAAGTCTAAGATGTAGTGTAGTGATCGATCATAATATCACTCTTCAGGTGACCACCGAAGTCAATCTGACTCTAGGGAAAATTTTAAGGAATCCCCCCCAAAAAAACTTATAGAAATCATGGAGAATATCCCTATAACCAATTTTGTAGTTTTGTCGAATATCCCTGTAACCGATTTTGTAGTTTTGTCGAATATCCCTGTAACCAGTTTCGTTCTTACGAAGAAAATGGTTAAAATATAAAAAATAGTTGGAAATCAAATGGAGAATCTCCTAAAACTAGTTTGGAGAATACCCTCTATCGAATTTTCTCTCGAGTGGTAGTCGCTGAGGTCCAACTCATCAACTGATGTCAAAATTAATGGTGGTTGGTAATCTTGAGCCTCTCACATGATTTCAAACTTGTTTCCCTCTCCCCAAACCACTTTCCTAATGAGCATTAATATATTTTTGGCTATTACCTTTTAAATACCCTACCAAAATATCTAGCCACGTTGGCAACATTCCATTACGCTCCCTACAAAACTCCCTTGGACAAATGTAAACTAGGTGGAATATGCTGCATTCTATTGTGTTTTTGAGTCCGGCCCACTCGGTCAAGGAAGTTAACGTCATATTGATCATCCATGCATGATATGTGGGCATGATTCCACCACATTTTATAGCAATGGGCTTGAAGCGAACTTCACTCCCCAGATTCAAAAGAAATAGGTAAATATTTTGGATCAAGTTTTTGGTTGCGACAGGGTAAAAGGACAATATATTTTAGTGTAGGATATTTAATTTTCTTGTATTTATTTATTTACTTGAATTTTTCCCTACACTCATGGGATATGCTTGTTTAGTTGTAGTAGTTGTGTTGAGTTAGCTTATCAATTAGGTTACCAGCTATGTTTAGTTAGCTCACTAGTTTTGTGGAGTCAACTCTATTTCTAGTATTAGTTAGTGAGAGTTATTCCCCACTGATCTAAGAGGAGGTTGCACTTTCACCACCTATATTTACTTGAATTTACATCAGTCTATCTCATAGTGAATATGGATTATATGGACCATTGAGTGATTTATAACCCTTCTTGCCTTGTGAGTTTTGATAATATTGCATCTTATTGTTAGTTATTTCAATTTTTGCAATTACTCGTGCTTTCATTTTTCATCAGAGATCCACAAAATCTAATATGGTATCAGAGCAATTCTGGTGATACATTTTCCATTACTAAGTTATTTGTAGTTTTCAAATGCTTCATTTGTGAAACTAACAAATCATGTGTAAATAGATCTGACTTCATTCAACAAGTTGAGGTTTGTAAAAAATTTCATGGGTTTACAAAATATTTGAAAATTTTTAGGGGTTTTTGGAGAATTTTTGTGTGCCTTGGTTTTTATGTGGTTCATATAGATCTTCTTTGTGGTGGTATTGGTAGAATTAGATTTGTTGTGATGAATCCCTCTAGTTTTCTATGTGACCCTGCTTGCCATAGTCACTCCAACTCGGCACCTCTTTGGTATGAGATCTATCTAGTCTAGCACAACATGTGTTCCATTCCCATGGCTTGACCCACATCAGGTTTCCTAGAAAATCAGATTTAAATTTTTTTGGATCAGTGTATTTCTCACCTTACTATTCATTCACAAGCTCACTCAACTCAAGTCAGATGTCCCTACTTAGATAAGAGAAATATGGTCTCGATGTGACTCAAAATGGACTCTATTTGGCCTAACATCCACTTTAGTAGATCGACCTTTGGTGGATTTGTGCTTTTGGATCCTACAACATGCTCTTTCCCTTTTCCTTTAGGCCATTAACGAATATTTCCCTTTCCTTGTACATACAACTCGACTCTTGTTAGATGATGCACAACTCTGTCCTTCAGACTGGTTTGTTGGCACAGAGAAATGTCCCATTCCCGTGATCTGTCTAGCTCAAACCCTAATCTGCTTGGTCACCTCTCAACTTTCCATCTATGCACAACCCATGTTAAATTGAACCCTTGTAGCTCGTTGGTGGTTCGACCCCCATCTCCTCATCTAAACACCTTTACTCAGATATGTACACTCCTCCATGACTTTGAAAAACCTACACATTTTCCTTTAGTCATGTGACACAAAACAGTCTCTAACAACAAAGGATAACACATTTGTTTAGGTTTTGCAACCCTAAATTTTTCTCACCTATTTTCTCAGTCAAACACATTCCTTTTTTGATTTTCAATCCATTATTTTTTTTGTTTTGGTAAAAGGTTAAATGTGGATTGGTTTTCCTTTAGGAAATGTGACGGTGTAATAGGCTTAGTAACGTAGTTGGGGTGCTTGGAGTTGATGTAAAAGTGGGGGGATAAATTTAATTGTTTTTGGTTATAAACAACAAGATCATTATCATTTTACGGGAGTTATTATGATGATTATGTACCCTTCCATTATTTGCATGTCAAAGATGGAGGATAAGGCCCAGTTTCGCAGGTGGCTAAACCCCCTTGCATAAACACTTTCTCTTTTATCTTGCATATGGATGCATTTTCAGTTGAGCCTGACATCACTTGATGTTCATTATCTCGTCCTGGGTTCCAACAAGTATACACACAACCCCATTTCCCCTCATTTTTGGCATTTTTTTGATTAGTTTGCAAAATTTAATTAAATAAGCCATTATTTACGGGAAATTGAATTTAATGTAACTTTTGATCGGTAGCTCAGATTTGAGCACTATTATGGTCAATTTTTATAAATGCACTAATTTATAAAATGCCACATTTTGGGGGGTTCCTACAAAACTCACCGGGGACTTGTACTTTTTGCATTAAGTTATAAAGTACCATCTGGGATAATTTTGGGGGGTTTATCTACATTATGGAGTTTTAGTTTCATCATTTTGTTGTTATGCTCAACTCTGGGAACTTTTTGTCTTGGAAGGCATGCATTATCAATCATTGCATTATGCATGATTTGCTGAGCTACCTCCATGGTCTTATTCTTGATCCTGATGAGCCTCTACAGAAGTATGAGTGGTTTAACCAAAATGACGAGGTCTATGGCCTTCTCAGAAATTATTGTTTTTAGGGATACATTGTGGTTTGTTTGATCACACTTAGTTCCCTTTAACTTCCTGGACCATTATCCGACAGCTGTATGGTGACCTTGTTTCACCATCTAAGAGCGATGCTTCTCTAGACCACTCTAGTGCCTCCATAGATACTCCCCCTTCTCACATCCCTTTCATTGATGAGTGTTCCTCTAAACCTGTTGCTACTCATGAGTCCCATGTTAACCATTCATCACAATATCTTGCTATTGAGCACAGTTTTCCCTATTTTTTCCTCCATAGAGCTCATTTCCATTCATGTTCATGCTTCCATTCACTCTTCATAGCAGTGTTCTATTTGAGAACTTTCCTTTGAGATAAATGTGACCATTTCCTCTTAAGATCCATTACATCTTGATTTCTCAATTGATGAAACTCCACACACACAGGTTGTTACCTTTGAGTACAACATTATTTCATCTTGGAATTCCAATACTTCTTCACTATAGTCTTCTCCTCCTACTTCATGTTGTGATGTTTTATACATTCTCGTCATAAATTTATCTCATTGAGAAACCCCATTGGGACGAGTATCTTCCCGACTTGAGTTTTCTATTTTAAGATTCCACTTGTGTTGCATTACATGAATATGCTCCCATTAAGCTATCACACATTTTGGAGGAACCATTCATCTCTTTAGTTCGGAGTTCCCACCTTGGGACATTTGTCACTTCCACTATTTCAGAGATGTTTCACGATCCACCTCTTCTTGTGGATTCCTTTGTGAGGGTTATTGGCCCTCCACCATCTTCTCTCTCAGACATGTATACTATAGTGACATTACCATTGTCTTTTGTGCACATGTTTTCTAGACCTATACCACCTTTTAGTTGTAGACTAGATGCAAATATCATAGTACTACATGATTCTTCTTCCCTTGTGGAGTGGGATAACTTTCAGTGCCAATTTTATGTCCTTCCCAAAGGGTAGGAACATTGTTTGGTGTACAAGGATTCTCTCCAGTCTTTACGTGGAGGACTACATCATTGATGATCTTCTTAGGGGACCTTCTTGTCCTCACTTCTTTCTCTCTCTACTCTGGAGGATGATCATTATATGTGGGTACCTCATTAGGATGAGTTATCGGGACCTACTACTTCTTCTTCTTCTCCATTTTTCTTGAGTGAGTTTCATGTTTCTCTTTTAGGGGGAGTTTTTCTCCATCGTATTTTCTCCTTTTCTCCACTTTATGAGAAATTTTCATTATATGTGGGTACCTCATCAGGGCATGTTTCCGGGACCCACTTTCCTTTTTGATTTCCCACCTAAGTTGTGCTTATGGGGGGCTGATAGTGCAGGATATTTATTTTCCTTATATTTTTTATTTACTTGAAGCTTTCCTACACTCATGGGATATGATTTCTTAGTTGTAGCATTTGTGTTGAGTTAGCTTACCAGATAGGTTGAGTTAGCTTACGAGTTTTGTTCAGTCACCTCACTAGTTTTGTGGATTCAACTCTACTTCTAGTATTAGTTAGTGAGAGTTATTCCCCAATGATCTAGGAGGAGGTTACACTTTTACCACATATATGTACTTGACTTGCATCAATAAATATCATGGTGAATATGGAGTATATGGAGCATTGAGTTGATTTTCAACCCTTCTTGCCTTGTGAGTTTTGATAATATTGCATCTTATTGTTAGTTATTTTAATTTTTACAATTGCTTATGCATTACTTTTTCACTAGAGACCCAAAAACTCTAATTATATGTGCAATAGAAAATATAGAAAAAGGGGGAATATTTAGAGCAGGAGCTCAATGGAGGAATATATATGTAGTAACATAAAATATATAGCGAAGGAGAATAGAGAAGATACATGCAGTAACACAAAGAAAAAAAAAAGGGAGAACAAAATATACAAGAAGTATTTTTAGAGCCAGCAACTCGAGAGAGAGAGAAGAGAGAGAGAGAGAGAGAGAGAGAGAGAGAGAGAGAGGAGATGAGAGAGAGAGAGATGGAGAGGGAGGAGAGAGAGAGAGAGAGAAATCAGAAAAGATTAAAAAAACCTTTGAACTTTGCTCAATTCTTAGTGATTCTAGAATCTACATCTACATTAATGTATATGTATGTGTGTGTGTGTGTGTGGATAATTTAATCAAATTCCTTAAAAAACTCCCATACATGTCGGCGAATGAGCCTTAAGGACCAATAAGGTGCCATAGATTTCTTGGTTATCTAAGAATGTTTTAAAATCCTGGCCTGTTGATCATGTGGTCGTTCAATATAAAAATATACATTAGGATTGGAGATTTGTTGGCTATTCGCATGGGACAAATTATTGTTTGTGGAATTTTTGGGTGAAACTTGGGCACTTTTGTGGCCGTAAAAATCACCAAAATCAAATTACCAAAGTCCTACTATTTGCCAAATTACAGATATTCACCACTAAAATATTCCCTGTTTAACTCCCCACTCTACATTTTTTTATTAGGTTTGATGTGGTTTGTGGGCATATGCAACTAGCTATATATTTTACAGGTTATATGTATGATCAATGACATTGGAGTGAAACCAAAGTGAAAAAATAGAATCAACAACGAAGCTCTTCCAACCCAGAATAGGATAGAATCCGAGTATCTGAGTGGAAACTAGCACCCAAATCAATCATCAGTGCCCAAGCACTTGTGTCCTCTATGGGAAATTATGTCTTATGTATTTTTGAGTTCAAGAACCCTCAATGATCCTTGACGACATTCTTCTAGTCTATTCTAGAATTTCGTCATTCTAGATCACTTCTAGATCATTTCTAGATCACTCAAAGATCAACTAAGTCATCCTGCTTTCTCATTTTCTTTGGGTTTCATATATTTGCATGCTTGTTACTTGTCCATTACTGTAAATTTATCATTTTTACATCATTAGTTACAATGGTTACTTTGAAATTAATATTTAATTCAATTTAAATTAAATCAGGAAGAATGTCTTGGGGAATGATGGATTTGAGGGAAATGTTATTGAAGACAGGGATATATCCAACTTTGCAATAACCAGGTTTTGGAAGATGATCATGATGTACCTAACTAAGGGGATGGCTCAACCCTACATTCATTGATACCCAATTTTCAAAAATGTTACACACAATCTTCAAGATTCCTAACACAAATACTTGAGAAATAACCCTAATGAAACATTCACTTATTCTACCTCATACACCCAAGATACCCTAAAGGGATGAAAAAACAGCTCCAAAGTAATGTTTCCATAAGGATTTTACAACTAGACCAAGATATTGTGAAGTATATACTACAAAACAATATTCATGCAGTAACAAAATAAATGCAACAACTAGAATATGAGTCTGTGTACTCTATAAATTAAATGAACATGCAAGATTGTAGTAAAATTGTAACTTTATTGATCATATATTCATATACATAGTAGAATACATTATTACATCAAAGCGAATTGTTCCATTCATATGAGTTTTAGTAAGGAGACATAAATAGATACCCTCAAAACCTACTAATGGTTAAATAATACAATCACATTAGCATACTCTCAGGGAAATAAAACATTAACATTACTTAACAGATAAAAAATATGGAGCTAGAGAAAAAAATATCGCCAAAAACTACTAATCATCGACCCCTAGGATGAAGAGAGGCCCCCATTCTTATACAATTCTCCCCCAAGAGAAATATATATCTACTCCCCTTAAACACTACCTACAAGAGAAAAACTGCAAAGCTAAATTTGATGTATCTGCCAAAATGAAGAAAGATACTTCTCCAATTGTAAAGATATTGATTTGATGAGCCAGATTAGAATTATCTTGTTTCTATATTGACAACATAGAGGTGCGTAGGCTATTCCTTATGTGAATCAACTAATTTTTCCTCTACCTCCCTATCTTTCCTCATGTGTGCATCATGAAAGAGAATTGGTTATCTTCCTTAATCCTTTGAATTGATTCTTTGCCCTTGTTTCCTTTGGGAAAGATAAAAATTCCCAAGAGAGTAAAAAATAAAGAATAAAGAATAGGGAACAAAGAAGAAGGAATAAAGAATGTAGCTAGGATGGTTTGGGTCCAACGACCTCGATTTATACCTACAACTTTCACGTGTCCTTGCATGTATCATACCTTTAGAACATATCCAAAATAAACTCCTCATCTTTCCCCGTGTGAAATTGGAAAATTGTCTCCTATCTGGAAAAGAGGTTGATTCATTCTACTGATACTCCCATTTGCTTCTTTATACTTTTGGCTAATTTGTTAAAAAATGTACCTCTTTAAATGTAAAAATGGTTGGAGGGAAGAATATTGGAACCCTTTATGAGGCTCATTATCACTTGTAATATGCTTCTTGAGTATTTCTATCAATGTTTCTGCATATGCATTATTAAATTATAGCTTCCTTCAAGGGGGAACATATTCTCTATTTTGGACTCTATATCATCCACATATTTTCCAGCTTTCTCCCTCATATCTCAAAGTTTTCCTATACAACCCCTAATGTTACCATTATTAGCTTAACAAAATCCTCACACAAAAATGCTTTCCCTTACAATCCAGAGGTATTATTCCTTCTTTTTTTCAATTCTTCTTCACCGATGTCATTTATAGTTTCATGTTTTGGAAACATGTCATCTAAACGCTCCACCTCAACCTGATACTTCTCTATCAATGCAAAACCATCATCTAAATGTTTGGTAACCTGATTATAGCATGTAATTTTTTTTTTCAGGATTTGGATACCTTTCTGAATCAATTTTATTTCCCATTCTTTGGTGGCTTAATTCCTTGAGAAACATATTCAACATTTTTCATGATGGTTCCTGTAGCCTTAGAAGTGAGTGCTTGTGTATCCAAGGGAACTTTGAAATTTTTTCTTGCAATTATTATCAAGGCCTCAAATTTATCCCTCAGGTGTTCCTTTGTCTCCTTGTTTTTTTCAATCTTCTAGATAATATATTAGAACACCACACTAAGATCAAGTTTAACTCCTTTAGTGGACTGTTTACCCAATGTGACATGGGTAACATGCAAATCAGCCATGGTTGCATTTTATTATAGAACCTCACTATATGGAGTGGAAATTTCCAAGTATCTTCTACCTTGGCCCCCCACCAATGTCTTAGAATTGGTTTTTACTATTTTAGTTTTCCTTTACGAGCTTAAAGATACAATTCTTATTAGATCATCTGTGTTTATCTACACTTTCACCTTTATTTATTTTAGAAGAACCTCTTGCAACCATCCCCCAAGGGGTAACTCTTTTCCAATAAATGGTTTCCTAACTGGTTCCCAAATAAGCTATTAGGAATAAGTAGGACCCACTCGAGTCTCAACAACTATCAGATCAATTTGGCTCAACTATTTTTCACTTATTTCCTACTTAATTTTAGGCTCAGTGGATGTATTGTGAGCTCCCAACTAAACTCCTTATTTTTAATAATCAATTACTTTAATGGTCTTAGTGACCATTGATCCCTCATGTGTAGGTGGTGGGGAATATGGTCTGACTATGTGAGTTGGCTTAAAGGATCTATCTATATGTTCATCATGAGTCCATTTATCAACAATTGTCATAATACTTTGTGTACCTAGTTCTTCCTTCTCTGTCTTATCTTTCATGCTAACACCCTCCATAATTATTGATACAGTCGTAGTGGGTTCTTCAGTAACTTAGATATGCTCATATTTTCCTTGTAATATTTACATACTCTGATCTGCTACGGTATGCTCCAAAAAAATTTTCTCTTGGATTTTAGGCTCCTCACAAGGAGTGGGGTCCTTCACTTTTTCAACATCAACTTCTTCTTGAATTAGATTAAAAAAATTAGCTCCCTCGTCCATTCCTAAAATCTTCAAAAAATCATAAAATAACTTCTTGTGTTTAGGGTTTACCTTAGGATTCTCCACCCCTTTGTCTTCTTATAACTTTGGGACCATCTGGCTTTCAACTTGTGGAGTTGTCTATTTCTGAATGCTTTGTCTGACATCTTGGGTTAAGACCACACTTGCATTTGATATCATCATATTTTTCGATGGTGGGGGAGCTTGTGGCATGGAGCATAGGGGAGGTATTCCAGTCCCTTGAACTGGAATTTCTTCTTTTAATGTTTTATGGGTCCCAACATGCTCGATAGTTTCTTGTGTACCAAAGGTTACAATACTTGACCTCTTGCACCTTATGAGAGATATTACATCCAAAACTTCTTCCTCATCACTAAAACCTCCTTGGACTAGCCCACTTGATTGAGTTTGTTCTTTAGTTTTTCTCTATTCACCACCTCTGCTGGATGATTGGGCAAGTGCTACCTTCTTAACATATCTATTAGAAGCATAAAATTTGGGCATCGAATAACCAACTGGGACAATCCAGGGGGGAGTAATAACAATGGGAGTTATTTTCCTTAAAATGTCTTTAGTTTTATGTGGTAGCTAGGAAATAGAGGTCTTATTATTTCTGGCATAAGCACTCAACTCATTTCTAGTTTGAGTTATAAGGGGTACCTTGAAGGAAATCCAGGGAGTCCCTTGAGTGATTCTTGTCTCATTTATAAATGGTGGAGACATATCATCAATGATGCCACTACACATGAAATCCCCAAGTATAACAATATTTTGTTGACGGATGTCAAATCTCTGATCCAACACCTAAACAAGAGTCCTTCACATGACCTCAAAAATCCTATGGTTTAAGGAATTCATTTCTTGCATAGCCCAGTTCACACTCGGGAGGGGTTTTTGTGCAATATTTTTTTAGGTGCATTAATGACTCACTGTATTCCCATCATCAACTACTCCTTGAGGCACCATGGTCACCTTGTAGTCACCAATTTGGGTTAAACACATCCTAGAATAGCTTCTCAATCTAGGCTTCCTCCTCCCCTTGTAATTCATACAATAATCCTTATAGTGTGGTTCATGTTATGAAAAGGAGCCTACATCCTAGTGTAAGAGTCACTTGCTATCATAGTTATTCCTTGGATAAAATTTATCAATAGAGAAGCTTCTCATTTCTGCTTCAACCAAAATTTCCTTAACCAAATTAGGATAGGTATACTTGCCAACTTTGACAGGAAACTTGATATTAGTTTTATGCTTGGACACCAAAATATTGTGGACGTACACCAGTTGTCTAACCAGCTCCAATAATACCCACTTATCATCCATATGCCTAGGTGACATATATGGGGATCCTTAGAAAACAATTACCCTGGTATGAGAAAAGGTTAAGAATTTAATAAAATGAAACCCCATCCAACAATGTTCCTTTTTTCTTCAGGAATCATTCTTTCGTATTACTAAACAGGGGAAAATAAGGAAATCATAAAGGCAAAAATGGGTCAATTACCTTTCTAAACTAGGCCCCATAATTTACCATATTTAAGTGAGGGTATGCATCATTTACTATGTGAATTCTAGGATCATTTTCCTATCTTAATCCTATAAATATTCTATGAAAGGAAACATTATATACGAGGTATGAAGTCATATAGAGATTTGGGGTATTGAAAAACTCCCCTTTAGCTATAAAAAGCACATGCATCCTCTGAGCATGGATGATATTTCTTATTCAATCCCCCTAGAGGATGGAAGGTTTTTGTCCCAAGATGATTAAAATAAACAAACACATCCACTCTTGAAATAAGAAGGCAAAATCATTTCCCACCAGGAAGCTCAACAATGTTATACAATCCTCAATTTCCCTAATGAATTATGTTTGAGCCAACCTCTTTTTGATTCAGGTGATCGAGGCTCTGGGATTTACTATCCACTAATCATTCAACATCTTAATTAGCTCAGTAGAATTATCATTATAGTACTCTTACCCTTCTTGAAGTTTATGTCAGCCACATGGCTCATATTGGGGAGGCCCAACATTTTATCAAATAATGTTGTTATTAGGGAAAAAAATAAATCGCCACTCCCATCCTGATTTATCTAGTCTTAGGGTTGTAATTTTGAGCACATGTCTATAAAAAATCTGGTTATTGATCAGAGGGAGGGAAGGTGACAACCAATATAATCATGCTATCATCTATTTGCTTCATCATTCTAATGTTGATGACAATTTCACCTTGTAGTTTAGTTGATAATATCAAGGGGTAAAAACTGGATCAACCTCAAACATGGCAGGGTTTGAAAGATACCTGCGGATGATGCCAATGGACGTTTATTGTGTGCATCGTGAAGAATGGATTAAGATTATTTCCTATAGCTAAATATGTAAGAATAAACACTACACATGATGGAATTAGTAAAATGGATGGGAAGGTTACATAGCAAAAGCTAGTTCCCAGAAGCCAAAGGAATTCCTTAAGTTAATGTCAATCCACTTTCAAAAGATTCAAGTTTATTCATGAAAATGTGACACAATATAAGATAGATGGAAAGTGTGATTAAATGTTTATGACTTATTTAGCGTATTACATATATTACCTGATAATAATGATATGACAAGAAATAGGTCTAAAACTTGAAGTTAGAATCTAGGTCTATATCCCGATTCTCAGAAAAGTTAGAGCCCATTGAGCAGGATAGGTCCTCATCCTCAATAATGTATGAGTCAGGTTCTTTGATGTAATCATCAATGAAGAAGTCAGAAAGATCCTCCTTTGTGTCATACTAGAAAGAAAAGTTGAAATTGGAATCGACAAGGCTGATCTCACTCCTGACTTCTGACTTAGATGCAGTGTTTGTGTCTTTAGGTATGTCCAATACCGCTTCATACTAGTACTTGAACCGAGAAAAATTAGTTTTTATACGCTATAATTTGTAATAGGCCTCCCGGAAATCTTCAGTGGCCTCTCAAATTCTCTAGGTAGATGTGAAGATGGCTTATAGTTGATCAATAGGGCTACGTGGATGTCACACAACTCCAAGTCATGCAATAAGTTGTATTATTCCCAATGCAATGGGTGTTGGATGATCGGAAGTGAGTTGATATTGGTGATGGGATGGTCAATTCCTCTTATGGCTATCTAATAACATCCACACTTGATCAAATATTATCAATCAAGGGAAATAGGTATAGATTTTTAAACGGATTTGGATAAATCTATAAGAGAAACAATCTATACAAGAATTACAGGTGATTCTAGCAATCATCGATGATTATTGTGAATTATAACAGACTAATAAAACAAAGGATGTAATTCAATTGATTTGTGACTGTAATGGTTTTGAAGCTTTAAATAAAACTAGTAATAAGAAAACAAATAGAATTACCTAAACGTGGAAACAGAAACCAATGAAACAAATTTTACCTTGGTGGATGATTTGACAAGATGTCACAGTTTGAGAGGATAACGAGTGAAATTTCTCCAAGATGTCTTGACATTAACATTGGATGATATGATGATCACCTTGATGTAGTATAGTAGTAATGGTGCTCTGTTGAAAGTATCAAACTTAGAAACGTAAGAAAATGTTCGTGAATTCTCATGAATTTCTTGTTAAATACTCCCCAAAAGAGGCAGAGAAATCTACTTATAGGTATATCACCAACGACCAGTGGAATCACCTACAATTTTGGCCAATTCAAGTTAGGGGATGATAAGGGTGATTTTATTTCCATTTTAAACTTAGGTGTAAGAGATTTAGGGGGATTATGGCATAATGATTTAGAAAGGTTGAGTGTGAGGATTAGAGATAGATATAGGTAGTTAGGAGGGGATGGACGATAATTAGAAGGTTTCCTACTTTTAAACTAGTCATAACTAGTGAATAGTGAGGACTTGTCATAGGGATAAGATAGAGGTGGTTAGGGTAATATTTTTAGAAGGTTTACTGAAACTATTTGTAACTAGTGAGTTAAGATGAGTGAGTTGTAGGGGTGAACATGCTAATTAATTAATTAGCTGTGAAAGGGGAGATATGATGTGGGATACATGATTTAATTAATTCAAGGGGTGTAATGTCTTGGGTTTAGAGATAATATGAAAATGAGTTTAAAAAAAAATTTAAATATTAGGTCATGAATGAGAAGGTGTGGTTATTCGATTACTTATGTGGGAGCGGGGTGTGCAAATTTTTTGTGTCTACATTTTCCCCTTTTTGTTTGGCGTATTAACAAGGTGTTAGACAAAAATGATCGAAAGTGTTTTGGTTGTATGGGTGATTTAACTGAAATGTAATATAATGATCACCAACGTGTCTTTTTTCAAAATATTCCCTAGTCTAAAGGGGTAAAAAATAGGCTACTGAGGAATCAATTGATAGGGTGACCAAAGGGTTTGACGTCTGTAGATAGATGATCCTTGCCGGGTAGACTGATGAATGAAAAAACCAAGTGATGGAGGCCAAAGGGCTCGTGTCCCATAGATGAATGGTGAATCCCAATATTGACTATGTTTGTTTAAGGTTCAAGAGCTAAGGTCCATTGAAAATATGACACACTTGTGAAAAGGAAAAATTGCCATGGTTTAGGGCAATATGGGCATGTGTGCTAAAAGGGAGTAAATCATCGACAATTATGGCAATCAAAAGTGATTAGTGAAATCATTGGTGATTACATCTTGTTAAAATGAAGGGCTACAAATAGCCAAAACCAATGTTGTTTTACCTCATTGTGAGTGTGGTTAAAAACATTTTGACAGAGTGACTGTGGTGTGGAAAACTTGTTTTTGAGCGGGAAATCGACGAGATGGCATCCTCGAGTAGGAAACGTAAGCCCCTAATGGCTGAGGTAGGCTTCTAATCCTATTTTTGTGTCATTTATGTGGATTTTGGGTAGCTTAAGGTATTTGTTTCCGTATTGGGGGCATGCGAATGCCCTAGTTTTGATTAGCAGGAATCACTGGTGATTCCTTCAATCGCCAGCGATTGAGGGTGAATTGTCAGTGATTCGTTTTTGATAAAGACAATTTTTATGTTAAGCACGGTTTTTGATAATTATCTTTGTGTAATTTTTATGGTTGTCATTTAGTGTTAGATGTATGTTTTTGTTTTTTTAGATGTCGATATTATAATGTCACTTTTCATGACATTGTTAGTAGATTTTGGAAGATAATGTTAAAGTTAATGTCTTAATATTTTGAATGGATGATATTTTCAATATTTTGGTGATGGTACTAATGTTTGTTTTGTGTGTTTAAATTTTTTAGGTGGATACAAAATTGACTATCCGTTATCATATACCATTGATCTTGGATTATTGTTACAAGTGTTGGACACACGAGCACATTTACATTACTTGTCCATTAGGCCTGCCTTATGATGTTGAGGTGAGACATCTTAGCTTTATGAGATGGAGCCAGAATTTGGGTCGAGTGAGGAAAGCCAAGAGGTCTGGTTACTACAGAGACTTGGTGTCAGGATTACAGGTGGGAGATGTGGTGTGGAGGCCATACCTAGATACCTAGACTTCCATGATTGACCCGAGTTTCCCTCAGGACTTGCTAGGATTACAAAAAGACATTTGGATATAGGTTTATAGGGTTGAAGAGGATGATATTATTCATTTCAATCATGTTAGGAGGCAATTTTGATAGACACAGGGTATACCCAAGGATCCAGTGCAGTACAAGTGGGAGGACAGGGATACAGAGACTCTAAAAGCCGTTGTGGTGAGGCCTGTAGTCTATTGATGAGTAGTAGGGGGCTATGGGTCCTAATGATGAGGGAAAAATTGTTTCAATTGATGATGAAGGGGTGACTCCAGAGTTTATTTCATGGTGGGACTGATTACTGAGGACTTTTGATCAAACTTGAGTAGTGTAGAGGGACAACACATATAGTTAGACGAGTATGTGCTCAGGTGGAGGGAGGAGCATAGGTACCAGAGGAGGAGGAGGGTGAGGGTGAAAATGTTATAACTGAGGCTATCACGGTAGTGATAGCTGAGAATTCCATAGCGTAGGGAGAGAGAGACATGGCTCAGAGAGTGAGAGAGTGATGACCTTCTACGTGTCTGAGATAACCCTTATCGCAGAGAGGGATCGATTGATTGTTGAGTGAGATAGTCTCTAGGCACAACTTGTACAAGTCTCTAATGATAGAGACAAGTTCAAGGGGCACATAGATATAATAAATATGGCCTTAGGAATCACATGGTGTTCTATATCAGGTGCAAAGTTGTTGGCGATGGCCCATTCTAATAGGAAGAGGGAAGCATCACCATCACCTCCTCAATCTGGTATGATTTTAGTGGCTCACTATGATGTTGTGTGGGAAGAGTGGGACTACTATGTGGATATGATCATCAAGAACTACCCAGATGCCACATTGTATGTTGATCACGTGGTTGCTAAAGGGGCAGCTACAATAGTAGCGAGGCCTAGTGTTAGTGCGCCAAGCATGGGACACCCACCTCAGAGGCCAGAGAGAGTGGAGGGTGGTGAGGGAGGAGCTAGAGGTGAGGGTCTTGTTACAAGTGTTCCCAAAAGAGGTGGAGAAAATGATGCAGTTGAAGGCACACCTACTCTTAGAGGAGAGGGTGGTGCTAGTACGATGCTTGGGGATGCTGATTTTACGACATGATTATATATGATGTCATAGGCTCATAGAAGCCCTTTTTTTTGTATGATGAGGACATATATTGAATTTTTGGACATTGATTATGATGTATACCAGACTTTGATATATATAAATATATGATGATGATGATGTGTTTATGGCTTATATTGTGTGTTTAATTTGCATGTGTTGGACTTTATATGGTTTTACTTGGAAATGTGTTAATGTTTTAAATTGATTTTGATGAATGTTAAGAAACATGATATGTTTAAAATGTTTGGTTATATATGTTTTTATATGTGATTAAATGTTTGATTGATTTATGACTTTAAAATGTGATCCAACAAACATGCTAAATCAAGAATGTGACTAAATAGAATGAGAAAAAAATAGAATGATTTCCCCACCATGAAATTTGATATATATACGTGATGGGTTTCAAAAAACACTTGCACTTGTTGCCTTTTTAGATGTTAAATAAGATTATCAATGGATAGTTATGCAAATTATAATAGGATTGTGGGTTTGAACAATCACATTTTTCTAGAATGACAGAAGAGATTTTGTGTATGTAGGCCGATGTGGGAGAAATGGATCTCCTTTTCAAAGATTTCATAGGGAAGATGCCACAACTTTTAATATTATTTTGAAGAAAACTAATTACGGTAGGAATCTTTCTATGATGGGAAAGTTGACCGATGTGAGAAGCTTTACTGGGTTCTTTTTATTTTGATTTATTTTTAAAGGTTCATTGATGCGGAAATCCTTTTATATGAGTAACCATCCTTTGAGGGTATGGTCTACATTTTTACTTTTTTACTGAATGGCCATCCTTCGAGGGATTGGTCCATGATTTTGACTGGTAGCTGTACTTCAAGGGAATAGTATAATTTTGTTTTTCATAATGATTTAGATTTAAAAATAGTTTTCCTTCAAGGGATCAGTCTATTATATTTTGATGTTTTGATAATAGGATCATCCAAATAATTTTCATATGTTTTTGAAGCTGAGGGAAAGAACGTAATGGAACTTTTCGAGAAGGGGATAAAATGTGTATCCAACCTACACACACATGCCCCATGTCATGTTTTGATTGGTATGGGATGGATGGGTGTAATATTTTCAAAGGGGTTCCTATAAAGGATGGAAATTACGATGACCAGAGCCATGGTGCTCATCTTTAAGGTGTATTTAGGATACTGACGGATAACCACATCATTGCAATAGTATGATGAAGTGGTAGGATTTGGAGGTAACTACTGTCATGATGATCAATTATTTAACAATAGAAAGGCTGTAAGTGTGAGGCATTCAAATGTTCTCTTTTGGGATCCCCATCAAGAGAAGCGAGATGATACGCTCCTGACCCATACTTGTGAGTGATAACGTATTGACCAATCCAATTGGGGGAAAACTTTCCATGTTTAATCTTTTCTAATGTAGTAACATTTTGATTTTCTTCGAGTACAAGATCACCAATTTTAAATTCATGTTCTTTGACATGTTTGTTATATGCTCTATTAATATGTTCTTGATAGACTTGATGATTTTGGAGGGATGTTAAGCGTTTTTCATCTAACAATTCAAGTTGTGCTAAATGGTCTTGGTGATGTTATTTATCAAGGATGAAATGGTTTAGAGATACACGAAGTGATGAAATTTGGATTTCGAGAGGTAGGATGACCTTTGAGCCATAGATGAGTGAATAAAGTGTAACACCTGTAGGTGTGGGGATGCTAGTCTGATAAGCCCATAGAGAAAATGAGATTTGGAGGTTCCAATTCTTGCCTGCATCATCTACTATTTTCATAAGGATTTTGTTAGAGGCCTCAACCTATCCATTTGCTTGAGGATAGTATGGTGATGAGAAATTGAGTTTGATGTTGAATGTATCACAAAGTTGTTTAACTTATTTATTTTTGAAGGATTTTCCATTGTTTGTGATGAGCTTATGAGGGATACTAAAGTAACATATGATATTTTGGTATATGAAATTGATGATAGGCCTTGATTTTGTTGAGGTTAAAGGAATGAATTCAACCCATTTAGTGAAATATTCAGTTGTTGTGATAATGGAATGATGTTTTTGGGATGATTTAGGATTTATTGCACCAATGAGGTCTAACCCCCATTGAGAAAAATGCCATAAGTCCTGAGAGGGTTGTAATGCTTGACTAGGGATGTGAATGAGATATGAGTGGAATTGACATTTAATGCATTTCTTTACGTATGCACAAACATATTTGGTGATGATAGGCCAGTAATACCATAGACGTATGGTGCGTTTAGTGATGACATTGTCACTGAAGTGACAACCACAGATGCCATCATGGAATTATTTGATTTCTTTGGTCGATTCATGTGATTTAAGACATCGTAATAGTATACCATCAAAGCTACATTTATAAAGGATACCTCCTATTATGGCCAAGCAAGTGACACATTGAAGAAATGATCATTTAGTACTGTGTGACAATTCTAATGGTAGTTTACATTCAATGAGATATTCATATATCTGTGTGTACCATAGATCGGGTGGATTGTTGTCAATGAAATTAAGGGAAGCTAACTCATTTTGATGTTAAGGATGATCCAAGCATTGAACAACTACAAACATTTTTATTTTTTCCTTTGATTTTTCTATTTTAAAAGAGATGAGGGATCCAAGAGATACCATAGTGTCTGCAAACCTATTAGAAGATTGTGGAATGGATTGAATGGTATAATGATCAAATGCACCAAGGAGAAAGTCGAAAAAAACTTTATATTTCTGAAAGATTTCTTTTTTACATTGGTATTCTCCTTTGACTGGAATGATGACAAGTTGTGAATCTCCATAGATTTCCATAACCCCTGATGGGTGTCGTTATTCCCTTCATTTAATCAACTCTTTATTAATGTAATATTCAAACTAGGGGTGGTGTCTGAAGCTATATGCAATAAGAAATGTTAGTGATCTAGTAATTGATTGTAGGTATTTTTTTCTTTTTATATTTTCTAGGGGATTTTCTCAATATCTTGAGGATTCCTTGGCTAAAACCTTATTGAAATCAAACTATGAAAACTTGCTGGAAGTAAACACTCTCTGCAGAAATAGATTAATGGAAATAAACACACATTTGAAGAATAGAATAGATTGCTGTGAGTAAACACACGTGACATAAATGAACACACTTGCATTGAGAATAAACACACAATTTGAGAATACTGAAAGTTGATTGCAAAGAAAGAAGAATCTAATCTACAACACCTACAGGAACAAGTATACAATATATTTCAACTTGAGTAATCAAAAGTATTTATAGAATTAATAGATCTATAATATTTTCTCTGGAAATATAAATACCAATAAAATGAAGATCCTTTTTCTTGGAAGAGTGGGCCCTTCGTCCACCTTGAAATAGGATTTGACAACTTAATATAATCTCAAAATAGGAATGTCTATTTTATTGATAAAATGTTCTGCATTACAAAAACATATTATTTCTTTCTAGCTCTCTGTATTTGTATATGTATATATATATATATATATATATTTATCTATCTACAGGTCTACATATATATTTCTTCTACAGGTATATTTACAGCCATAACTGTCCTACCGATTAAGATAGAACCGAATCATGCCCAAAATAGATGCTGAATTGGATCATGGTTGGATGTATTACTGTATGATAGTTATCTCTAGATATGTGAGCATGAAGAATAAAAAATCTTCCAATATGCTCTTGATTGACAAGATCATTGATTGCTAAATCACCAGATGTTGTTGGAATAAATAAATTCTCATCGGTTCTGGAAATTTAGAGATGTTCCAGAACTAAAGGAAATTGTTCCAGATCTAACTGTGAGGGTTCTGGAGCTACATGCAGGAGTTCCAGAACTAAGTCTGAAAGTTCCAGAACTAAGTGATGGAGTTTCAGAACTAAGCCTGAAAGTTCCAGAACTAAGTGATAGAGCAAGTAACTATGTAATGGAGTTCCAGAGCTAAGTCTGGAAGTTTTGGAACTAAGTCGTATTGAAACCAATGCTTAAAAAAACATGCTGACCGCTTCATACTTTGTTCTTTTGACTGATTATGACTTGTTTTATTACAAAACTGAATTTCCAAAGCACTTAGTTAGGAATTACAGATTTTTTAAACGTTAGAACTAAAATCAACAGAATATGGACAACTACATCCTAACTTATATTATATCAAACAAAAGTCACAAAATGCAATCAATCTTGATAAAAAGGAGAGTAAAATAAGATCATTTATTGTACATTAATGAGATGTATTCTGGCCTCATAATTTCCCTCGTACTTACTTGTTTGTAAGTCCTATTAAAAAATTTACTCTTCAAACCTTGGATTGTGTATTCTACACTCCTATTGAATACTCAGGTCAAATGGCTGAAACTAAATATCCTAATGTTTTAGTTTAGAAACACTATACCCTGATCCTGATTCTACTTTCCTCTTCCATTCCTCAAATTGAGTGGGATCTTGAGGTTCTCTATTTTTCCATGGGGACATGGGAGTGAGAAGAAGGGGAGGCCTTGTTCTCATTCCCATCCATATGGCCCTTTTCTTTTAATTGATCTGAGGGATTAATGTGCACAAAGCTTTTTCTCTTTCTAGACTCTAGATCAAATTTGTGGAGATATTACTTCCCTTCTCTCAAGGAAACTGTAAGAAGCTCCCATATTTTCAAACATCCACCATAAATCTCCTCAAAATTTTCCACCTCATAAACGATAAAGGCATTAATAATTTTTTGTAAACTGGCAAGATAATGTGTCTTGAACCATCTATCAAAGGCATTGGTTCTAAAATGTTTAACGAAAGCAGATGGTTTACCATAATGAGTCCTCATGTAGAGACCAGATGATTTAGCTTTTAATAGATGCTCAAAATCCCTTTCCTTCCATGCAATCTGATATTTAAGAATAGAAACAAATGCATTAATCTAGATTTCTCCCACATATAAATTGATCATGAAGCTTGTGTTCTTGTCTAGCATAAGATTGCAGAGATAGAATTCATAGAGAAGATTTTTCTGCTTTGCACTGGCTGAAGAATAGGCTGTTATGAACTTAGATTCATCTTTTATTTCATGTAGAAGGCCACATGTAATTCTTGATAGCTTCTAGCGAATGATTTTTTCTTCTAGAAACATGTTATATGCAAGAGAAGGTCTCCTGCATGCAAGTAATTTTTCACTCATTATGCAAACCATTTTTATTTTGCAAGATTTTTAAATTTGTTCCCTCTTCTTTAAAATTTTTTTTCTTCCCATTCCTTTCTTGCTTTCTTTTCGTCTTCCATCTCGCTTCTCAAATCCCCATTGGATGTTTTGATTTCACTAATTTCCTTACAAGTATCATCCCATAACTACTTGAGTGGCCAATAAGTTAATTAAGTCTGTGTAGAGACTGTTGACATAGTACTTTGTCTTCTGGAAATTTTACATTCTTCCGCTTTCTCCATCATCTTCCATTTAACTCTTATTAATTCCTCAGTCCTGTCTATGAGCTGAGTTGTTAGTTCCCCAATGAGAATCTCTCTCTGTTCCAACTTGAGTTTGAGGAAGTTCAACTCCTCATCCTTTTCTTTGATAATGAGTTCTACTCTGGACAAGAATAGAGCCTGTCTAACCTACTGTTTCTCTTCTTTCTCTGAAAGTTCTTTGGGGGTTAAGCATTCTTCTTCTACCAAAGGAAATTTCCCTTTCCATCTCCAAGATGCAAACTCTTCTTCTTCATGTGATAGTGCTACTGATTCACCCAACTCTTGAAAAAAAAATTCCTCAAATCTCTCATCTTCTTTTTCCATCTCAGTTTGGCTTGGTCCAGGAGAAGTCATGGTCATGCTGCCCAAAATATCAGCAACTTATTTTTCCAACTTGTCATGTTCTTTCATCTCCTCTGGAATTTCTCTAGACCTCTTATGAATTATTCTTCTTTAAGGAGCTTCAGTATGTTCAGAAGTAGGTTTCCTCCTAGAGACTTCTTCTAATTTTCACTTCTTCTCTTTCCTAGGTGAACTATCATTGTTCAGAGACATATATTAGCTCTCCTCTAGCTGCTGTAGAGGAAGGAGTTTCTTTTAAAGGTACAATAGGTTTTGCAATTTTAATTCTTCTTCCAAATCTTCTCCTTTTTGGTATAGTCTCCCCACCTATTTCCTTCTTTTCCTTTGTAGGGGCACCAATTTCAAAATTAGTTTTAGGAGAAAAAGGAGTTGATATTACCCTCCTGATAATATCAAGGTTTTGCTTAAATTTGTTAAGAAATTTCTCCCATATTTCTTCTCCATTTTTCTTTGCAAGAAAATGGTGTTGGCACACCAAATGAACTAACCCATGATGTCTGATTGTTCCAACACCCCAGGAATACCTCTGGGCCATTGTATGAATGGAGTCAAAAAGAAACCCTAGAAGGTTTACTATATATTCTGGTTTTGTAGCTCCATATCTAAGATGTATGAGCATCTTTAGGACTTCTCTTCCTACCGACCCAAATTGACCATCACAAGTTAAATACTTGACTATCCAAAATGCCACTCTATCAAAGGGTTTGGGAAAGCTTGGCCCTTTTGACCCCTTTTATGATTTTCTTAGTGTTGTAAATATATTGGGGTTCCATTTCCCCCTCTTGTAGCAGGGGTTTCAACTAATTCTTTTAAGGCCCCTTTGACAGGATTTGGGACATGCACAATTGGAACACCAAATACATTTACTTATTGTATTCACAGAAAAAGGAATTACAATATTTCTAACCTTTTTTTGGATTTTTCTAAATTTATAACAAATTCTCTTACCAATTCATTGTTATACTTCGAGAAAATTTTCAGGAATTCCAACCACCCTACCTGTTCAAAGACATCTGCCACTTCTTCATCTGCAAGAAGTTGGGTATCATCCTTAGGTTCGACTTCTTTTTAATCCCCATGGTAAAGAGGGTGATTCAAATTATTTCTCCTTTGAATTATTGCTCTTCCAGATTGGCTACAGAACTCTTTGCTTAGTTGTGGAATGGATGGGTTTAGTTGCAGAACTGTTGTGCTTAGCTGCGGAACTTGTTGTGTTTAGCTGCGGAATGTAATTTTAATTCTTCTGCTTCTTCCTTGAAGTTTTTTTTTTCTGCAACTTCTTCTTCACTTTGTTTACTCCACACAAATGATAGATCATTATAAACATGCCGCCACTTTTTCTCCACTGACATCACCCTCATGATTACTCTCTTTTAATCATAATGTACAATAAATGACTCATCATACCACTTTTAAATAAAATCCAATCACACATGTGAAATTTTAATCTAATATTTAATAAGTTAAAGACATAATTACCATCTTTGATGATGTGATCCCTCCGTCATGATGACTCATCATTCCTAAAAGTGAAACAAAAAGAAAATGGTTAGAAAAGACAGATGGAATTTCAAGGAAGTTCCTTTTATTTTGGATTAGCCATTTATTTGAGGAGATCAAATGCCATTGCTGGTTTTCAGTTGATCTTTGAGAGAATTTTTTTTTTTTGGGGAAGAGAACATTCCATTTACTAGTTTTCATTCCTTCCCTTTTCTTTTATTTATTTATTTTTTATTTTTTATTTTTTTATTTTTATTTTTTGGGGAAGAGAATGCCATTTATTGGTTTTCATTCTCTTCCCTTTATTTTGGATTTATCCATCTGATTATTTGATCATTTTGGAAGAACTGAGTTCTTCCATATGATCAAATTCTTTGTCTGCTTCAATCTGCCTCAAGAATTCATCCTTAGTAGGAGGCTTCCTATAAAGTTTTAGCCTATGTCCATTGACCAAAAGTGTCCTTCTGCTGCCATCAATGGGAAGTAATTGAATAGAACCATTGTCAAATATCTTCTCAATCTGATAGGGTCCCAACCATCTGGTTCTCAATTTTCCCTTGAATTGTTGGTACTTAGAATCAAACAGTAATGCCCAATCTCCTACCTTGAATTTCCTCTTCTTGATATGTGTGTCATGTCATTGCTTTCTTTGATCTTGGATTATCTCTGTCTACTGAAGTGCTTCCATCCTTAACTCATCCAACTCATTGAGTTGAATAATTCTCTCTCTTTTGTGCTGCATCCAACTCAATGCCTATTTTAACTATTGTCCTCAATGTTTGCAGTTCAAATTCAATAGGTAACAAGGTATTTTTCCCATAGACTAACTCATATGGTGAAAATCCTGTTGTAGTCTTCCAAGTTGTATTATAGGCCCAGACAGCTTCAGGTAGTCTCTTTGCCCAATCTCTTCTGCCTGATTCAAACTGTTTTGGTAAGGATGTTTTCCAATTCTTTGTTTGTTACTTCAGCTTGTCCATTTTCTTGTGGGTGATAGGGAGATGACTTCCTATGATTGATCTGATAATGCATTGTGAAGGCTTGGATCATATTAGACATGAATTGCATGGCCCCTGATATGAAACTATACTTCTTGGTGTGCCAAAATTTACCATAATTCTGTGCCAAAGGAAATCAACAACTACTTCTTCAGTGGCATTTGTTAAAGCCTGCACTTCTTACCACTTTGTCACATAATCAATACACACAAGAATGTACTCCTTTCCTTGTGAAGGAGGACTAAAGGGACAAAAAAAATCTAACCCCCATCTTTCAAATGGTTCAATCACCACTTGAGGTTGCAAAGGTATTTCATTGGTAAAAGTTGGTTGTCCCATCCTTTGACAGGGATCACACCACTTGATATATCTCTTCACATCCTTGTACAGAGATGGCCAATAATAGCCAGTGCCAAGTATCTTGTGAGCTGTTCTTTTCACTGAAAAGTGTCCTCCACTTGGTTCATCATGACATGCCCTCAGTATGTCAAAGATTTCATCTTCTCTCACACACCTGCATAAAACCAAATCAGGACCACATTTAAACAACATTCCATTTAACCATTTATATTGTGCACTAGTTTTGATCAATTTTTTCATTTGTTTCTTAGTGAAAGAAGGAGGAAACTTCCCTATTGCAAGATAATTTGCCATATCAGCAAACCATGGTGTATCAGCTGAAATAACAAACAATTGTTCATCTGGAAAGTTTTCCTTAACTGGATCTTGCTCCCCTGTAGTGGTTAGTCTTGACAAGAAATCAGCTACCACATTAGATTTCCCCAAAGTATCTACTATGGTAATATAAAATTCTTGTAAAAGTAATAACCATCTAATTACCCTACCTCCAACCACTGGTTTATTCATTACAGTACCTAATTACTGAGTGATCTATATGTACAAATATTTTATACCCTGTGATATAATGTCTGAATTTATTAATTGCATAGATCAAAACAAGAAATTCTTTTTCAGTGGTAGTGTAATTTCTTTTAGTGGGAGTAAGATTTTTTCTGAGGTAATAAATAACATACATCTTTCCTTCTTCATCTTTATGTCCCAAAAACTGCACCAATGGAGTTATTTGAGGCATCTATTTGAATGTGAAAAGGTTTTTTCCCAATTATGTTCCTCTCAATATTGGGGGGCAGTGATTAATTTTTCTTTGATTTTCTCAAAAGCATGTTGACATATTTCATCCCAAAGAAATTCACAATCCTTGGTAAGAAAATTAAAAATGGGGGACAACAATTTTTACTAAAATCCTGTGATAAAGCACCTATAGTATCCAACATTCCCTAAAAATGACTTAATATCTATGGGGGTTTATGGAATAGGTAATTCTGAAATAATTTTAATTTTGTTTTGTTCATCCTGAATTCCTCTTTTTGAAATGTAGTGTCCTAATACAATCCCCTCATCAACCATCATCAAACACTTCTCATGACTAAGAGACAGATGGTGTTGCTCACATCTTGTTAATACTCTGTCTAAATTCCTCAAAGCACCATCAAATGTGTCTCCATATACAATGAAATCATCCATGTATACATCTACACATTCATTTATTAGGTCTACAAAAATTGCTAATACAACTCTTTGGAAAGTTTCTAGAGCATTACATAATCCAAATGGTAATACCCTGTAGGAAAAGGTACTCCATGGGAACGTAAAGGTAGTTTTTCCCTTATCCTCAGCAATAACTCTGATTTGATTATATCCACTAAATCCATCCAAGAAGGAAAAGTATTGCTTGCTTACCTGCAAGGTTGTCTAGGACTTGATCTATGAATGGTAGGGGAAAATAATCTCTCAGTGTGGCTTTGTTTAGTTCCCTAGTCAACAAAAATTCTCCATTTTACATTTTTTAGGAACAATTACAAGAGGAGACACCCAATGACTATCTGAGATAGGGTAGATAAAACCTACTTGTAATAGTTTTCAAATTTCTTGTTTGAGTATATCTCTTAAGGCATGATTAATCCTTCTATGAGGTTACCTAGCTAGTATAATGTTTTTAGTATAGATGTGATGTGTGAAAATACATGGATGGATTCATTTCATATCTTTGTAGTCCCAAGAAAAATATCTAGTATGATTTTCAGAACATTAAATAATTTAGCTTCTTCATCATTTTTAACCAGTTGTTTATGTTCAAAATATTACCCAACTCAATCTCAACATATTTGGTTCTAATGTGTGATGAACTGATTTGTTAAAAGGGTTCCATTAAGGTATTTAGTGGACATGCATGTGGAATGAACATATGATATGTTGCAACATCTCCAAAAGTTCCTTGAGACATAATATTGGAAAATGGATAGTAGGTAGAGTTATGACACTTATCTTGTTGTAGGTCAAACTCCTTGTCACTACTGCTTTCCAGAAATTCTTCACCATTTCTTGATATCTTAGAAAATGAAGCTATCGATTCTTACTCCCCCAAGAGAAATCTCACTCCTTCGGAGTGAAATTATGTACAGTCACAGGGAATTATTGTTGGTGTGGTTCCAGAACTAAATGTGATGGTTCTGGAACTAAATATGATGATTTCGGGACAGAGTCTGTAGGTTCCGGAACTAAGTTCATAGGTTTTGGAACTATTCCCAATTTCTCCAAGGATAATTGGTGTTCATTCAATGGTTGACTAATCATATCTTCTACCTTGTGTATGTCATCCTGCAACATGATCATGGCCAAAGAAGATAGGTTTTTTTTATTAGTATCAGGAGTATTAACCCACAATTGTTCCTAATAATCAATAGAAGGTCATGCAGAAGGATATAAGGATATTTTCTTAGAATTATTACCATTTGAGATAGTCATATCACCTGATCTGCAATTAATTAAAATAACAACTGTAGCTAACCATGGTCTACCCAAAATAATGGGATAACTAAGTGTTTTACCTTTTGGCTGCAATATAAGGAAATCAACTAGATATTCCCATGACTCCACCATAACTACTACATCTTCAATAACTCCTGGTTTTGCTACAGACTGATTTTTCATATATAATATGGTGTTAGGAGGTTGTATACTTGTTAATGGTAATGTTTTCAAAGTGTCCACTGTCATCACATTTATAGCCGCTCCAAATCAACCAAAACATTATGTATATCTTTATTCCCTATAGAGACAAAAATAACAGGACTTCCAGGATCTCAGTATTTGGGAAGCAAAAGTTGTCTTGCTAATAAATCAACAAGTTTCCCATTTACCTTAATAGTCTTGGGGTACTGCTTCTTCCTTCTAGGTCTTTTTGAACATAAAATTTTGATTAACTTGTTAAATTTTGGAATGTCTTTAATTTCTTATACCAATGGTATTTAAATGTTCAATTTCCTTAGTTCTTGCACCAACTCAGATTCCTTAGTTTCTATGGCTTCTTTAAATCTCTCTGGAAATGGAGTCTCAGTAGAGTTTCTATCTGGCTCCTTATCCTTTTATTTTTCATCCTTCTTGGGAACAACCATACTAGGGGTTTCAATTTCTTCTGTCATCTCAATGATTATAACAGGTGGGCTACTAATTATTTTTCCATATCTAGTGTAAATATCCTTACAATCCATGGCATTCAGATCAACTAATTTTTCTGGTTCTGTTACGTAGACAGGAGTTGTTTGTTTGTTTCTTGGGTTTGTTACTGGCTGTGCTAGTATTTGGGTTTTGACCACATTTTCATTTTGTGAATTTTGTGCTGGAGAACCCATTATGGATTTTTGATTCTGATTGGGATATGTCCTCCCTTGAACATAATTATTAGGGCTCTACCTAGGTTATGACCAAGCATTCGAGTTTCCTTGACTAGACCATGTTTGTTGGTGTCCTTCGGCATACCAACATTGAGCTGCCCAATCTTGAGGATTCCATGTTGGATGAGGTGCCCAAGGTGGCTATCCCCAATTTTGTGGCACTTTTTGAGCTGCCCATGGCATCATCTAGGGGTTAGGAACCAACTTGGGCATGAACTGCCCTTGGTTAGGTTTTCTTTGGACAAAATTTACTTCTTCTGATGTGGATGGAATGTTTCTTTGTTTAATCTGATTTTTAATAAATGGAAGAAGAGAACGTGCATCACTCTGATGGTCCCTAGATTCACAAATAAGACACATTTCTATTTTGTTCAGGGAACAATCTCTTATTGCATGCTTCTTCCTGCATCTAGGACAATATATAGCTAGTAGTTTAGTTTTAGAATTTGATTTAGCTTAAAATACATCTAAGGTAGAAGTTAACTGGACTAAAATGTCTGATTTGAAAATTTCTAATTCATCCATCAGTTTGTTCATATCTAGGTTAAATTTTTTAACTATTTTTCCTTTTCTAGGTCCACCCCGTGTTTGTGAATAGCTTCTACAAATGTCTTTAATATAATTCATTATTATTTGATCAATATTTCTACCTCTTATTAGATCAAGCGTCTCCCTTGATTCATCATCCAAAACTATAAGAAAAATGGTTTTTTTTAACTCTTCTTGTAATACAAATCCACATTTTTCTCACAAAAAGGAATCTGTCTAAATAATCTTCCATATTCTCATCCTCCTCTTTCTTGATTTTGAAAAATTATTCCTTCTTATTCCTCCCTCTACAGTAATCTTGATACTTATCTTGGAAGGAAACTTCCATTTGTGTCCAAGTGCTAATAGAATTAGATGGTAACCCCATAAACCACCTCATTGCTGCATCCTTCAGGGTAGATGGAAACAACTTGAGTTTCTGATTATCTGTTTTGTAATCATAAGTTTGACAAAGTACTTTAAATTCAATAGAAATTGGCCAGGGTCTTCAGATGACATCCCTCTAAACGTGGGTAAATGTGTAGGTGGAATATTTTTCATAGGTGTATCATCATCATCCAATTGAATTAGATAAGTGATGGTTCTATCAAGTTCTATTTCTGCTTCTTGTTCCATTTTTGTAGTACCTTCTAGAATTTTTTCCCAATCAATATGGTATGTGATTTGTTTTGGGGAAGGTGAAAAGTCAGGAGTAGGAGGTTGAATACTCAATTGTGAATCAAAACTTTCTCTAAACGGGTCTTGGAATATGATCTTTTTTCTAAAGGTTCTACTTCCTTCTGGTGATTGATCTTAGAATTTTAAAGGTGGCAATTTTTCCTAGTGCCTTATAGTGGATAATGCTGCTTCCAATTCTTGTTCAAATATTTTTGGGAGGAATTTACCCTTAGCGTCTCTTGGTCTACTCATAAATTGTAGGATGACGTAGGGAAGATCCTGCACTTACTAGATGTATGATTGCTACTCTTGTTGACACCTAATTAGACAATTCTAACTATTGGGTCCCTGGAAATGACACCAAAAATGATGGGTGTCATTATTCCCTTCATTTAATACACTCTTTATTGATATCATATTCAAACCAGGGGTGGTGTCTGAACCTATATACAATAAGAAATATTAGTGATCTAGTAATTGACTGTAGGTATTTGTTTCTTTTTTATATTTTCTGGGGGATTTTCTCAATATCTTGAGGATTCCTTGGCTAAAATATTATTGAAATCAAACTATGAAAAATTGCTGGAAGTAAACATTATCTACAAAAATAGATTGCTAGAAATAAACACACATTTGTAGAATAGAATAGATTGTTGTAAGTAAAAACATGTTACAGAAATGAACACACTTGCATTGAGAATAAACACACAATTTGAGAATGCTGAAAGTTGATTGCAAAGAAAGAAGAATCTAATCTAGAACACTTGTAAGAACAAGTATACAACATATTTCAACTTGAGTAATCAAAAGCATTTACAAAATTAATAGATCTATACTTATTTGGAAATATAAATACCAATCAAATGAAGATCCTGGTTCTTGGAAGAGTGGGCCTTTGGTCCACCTTAAATCATGATTTGACAACTTAATATACTCTCAAAATAAGAATGGCTATTTTATTGATAAAATGTTTTACATTACAAAAACGTATTGTTTCTTTCTATCTCTCTATCTTTGTCTATGTATATATATCTATATATCTCTCTCTATAAATTTATCTATCTATAGGTTTGCATATATATACTTCTTCCATAGGTGTTTTTACAACCATAACTATCCTACTGATTCAGATAAAACCGAATCGTGCCCAAAATAGATGCTGAATTAGATCATGGCTGGATGTACTGTAGTATGATAGTTATCTGTGAATCTGCAAGTATGAGGAATTGGAAATATTCCAATCTACTCCTAATTGATAGGATAATTGATTGGTAAATCATCGGATGTTGTTGGAATAAATAAATTTTCATCGATTCTGGAAGTTTAGATAAGTTTTAGAACTAAAGGAAATCATTCCAGATCTAACTGTGAGGGTTCCAGAGCTACATGCAGGAGTTCTAGAACTAAGTCTTAAAGTTCTGGAACTAAGTGATGGAGTTCTGGAACTAAGCCCAAAATTTCTAGAACTATGTGATAGAGCTTGTAACTATGTAATTGAGTTTTGGAGCTAAGTCTAGAAGTTCCAGAACTGATCCGTATCGAAACCAATGCTTCTAAAAATATGCAGACCACTTCATACTTTATTATTTTGATTGATTGTGACCTGTTTTATTACAAAACTGAATTTCCAAAGCACTTAGTTAGGAATTACATAGTTTTTAAATGTTATAAATACAATCAAAAAAATATGGACAATTACATCCTAACTTATATTAGATCAAACAAAAGTCACAAAATGTAATCAATCTTGATAAAAAGGAGAGTAAAATAAGATCATTTATTGTACATTGATGAGACATATTCTGGCCTCATCAACCCCCATTGAGAAAAAGGCCATAAGTTTAGAGTGGGTTGTAATGCTTGACTAGGGACGTGAATGAAATATGAGTGGATTTGGCATTTAACTCATTTCTTTACGTATGCACAACATTCTTTGGTGAGGGTAGTCTAGTAATACCATAGTCGTATGATGTGTTTAATGACGAAATTACCACTGAAGTGACCACCATAGATGCCATCATGGAATTATTTGATTTCTTTGGTTGATTCATGTGATTTAAGACATCGTAATAGTATACCATCAAAGCTACGTTTATAAAGGATACCTCCTATGATGACCAAGAAAGTGACACGTTGAAGAAATGATCATTTAGCACTGTGTGACAATTCTAATGGTAGTTTACATTCAATGAGATATTCATATATTTGTGTGTACCATAGATCGGGTGGATTGTTGTCAATGAAATTAAGGGAAGGTAACTCATTTTGATGTGAAGGATGATCCAAGCATTGAACAACCATAGACATTTTGGTTTTGTCCTTTGATTTTTCTATTTCAAAAGGGATGAGGGATCCAAGAGATACCATAGTGTCTGCAAACCTATTAGAAGATCATGGAATGAATTGAATGGTATAATGATCAAATACACCAAGGAGAAAGTTGAAAACAACTTTATATTTATGAAGGATTTCATTTTTAAATTGGTATTCTCCTTTGACTTGACTGATGAAAAGTTGTGAATCTCCATAGATTTCCAGGATGTTGACACCCAAAAGAATATCAATATTTAGACCCCATGATTAAGGATTTTCATTCCGCCATGTTGTTATTACATTCGAAGTTAAGTTTGAATGATAATGGTAGTAGAATGTTCCAGGGAGGTATGCTAACAACTGTTGATCCTCCCCCTTATTGGCATTTAGAACCATTGAAGAAGAGATTCATTTTAATGGGGATGAAATCAGATTCATCGATGTTGTTGATGGATTCATGGGGAAAGCATTCATGAAGTGGTTGAATATCTAAAAGGGGGTGATTCAACGAGTTGATCTGCAATGACCTGACCTTTAATAGAATTCTGTGATATAATTTCAAGGTAAAATTTAGTCATTAGCATAAGCCAACGAGTTATGTGGTCATTGTGATAAGGTTTAACGCACATGAACTTAAGTGGATTAACTATGGTGATGACATATGTATTATGATTGAGGAGATAATGTCAAATTTTAGAGGTGAAAAAGTATAACACACAACACAATTTTTTAGCTTCAGTGTAGCGTGGTTCATACTCTTGAAGTGTGCAGATAATGTAATATATGACCTGTTCACAACCTTGATTATTGTAATGGGTGAGAATAGCTCCTAGAGCATGTTATGAGGTGGATATGTATACATAAAATGGTTCCCCTTCACAAGGTGGAGTAAGCACAAGTGGTGATAATAGATATTATTTGATTTCATCGAAGGCATTTTTGCAATCAGAATCCCAATGAAATTCTATGTCTTTGCTGAGAAGATGGTGAAATGGTTGACAATGATTAGAAAGCTATGATATGAAACATCTAATTGACTGTAATTTACCTTGGAGACTAGTAATTGTGTAAGATTAGATGGTGGAGGCATTTCAATGATTTCTCTAACCTTTTCTCTAACCTTTTCCAGGTCCACTTAAATATCTCAGATAGATATGATGTATCCTAAATTTTTTTGGTGAGAACACTAAAAACACACTTTTCAGGATTAAGACAAAGAAAAAGTGGATGAGATAAGTGAAGATTGATTTAAGGATGTCAAGATGGTATTTCCATGATTTGGATTTTCCTAGAACGTCATCGGCGTATTATTTTACAATTTTGTGGATGAGATCATGGAAAATATATGTCATGACGTGTTGATAAGTAGCCCCCACAATTTTAAGACCAAATGACATGACAGGGTAGTAGATGGTTTCGTAGAGGGTGATGAAAGAAGTTTTGTTTTGATCATCAGGGGCAGTGAGGATTTGGTTATAACCATAAAATCCATCCATAAGGGAAATCATTTCATGGCCTACTGTTAGGTCGACGAGCTAATCTATGTTTAGAAGAGGGAAATCATCTTTCACACAGGCGATATTTAGATCCCTAAAGTCAATACAAATGCATATTTTTCTTGAATCCTTGGTTATGAGGACAATGTTGGAGGAACCCATTTTGGATAGTCAATGGGTATAATAAATTTGGAAGATAAGAGGTGTTGTAACTCTTCCTTAACAAGGAGAGCTATATGGGGATGCATCTTATGGAGTTTTTGCTTAACTATATTAGCATCAGGATATGTAACTATGTTGTGTATGACAATGTTAAGATCGATTCCGGGCATATCACTTTATGAATAAAAAAAGGATTGGTGATACTTTGTTAAGAATGAAGTTAAATTTTCTAGTTCTTGTGGGTTTAGGGATTAACTGACTTTAACTATGTGAGGATCTTGAGGGGTTCCTAAGTTAACGTCAAGGGTGGAATCATTAAGGAGATTTGGCATGTCAGATGGTAGGGATTTATGAAGAAAATGGTCTTTAGCTCCCATATGGTAAATGATATCCTGGTTGTCCTGACACTGGAGGATATATATAGTAGGCGAATCTTCATCAACCATTTTTGGCCAAACAAAGGGTAATGATTTAGAGGACTGATTTGATTGATAAGTAAGTGGCTCTAAAGATACAACATTGATTAAAAAAATTTAAGTGGGATGGATACAATGACATTTTTATCCATAGGATCTTTAAGGTTTTTTGGTGATAATAGTTATGATTTAGAAATAGTCATAGCGGGTAGCAAGTTCGGATGTAGAGGCTTTAGATGTTTCAGAGGAAAACCCTTTATAACCTAAACCACTTTTATCACAGGATTTAAGGGAATGTAGGATGGGTTGATCATGGGTTCCTTGTTCATAATTCCTGAGGCCAAAACCTCTCCATGTGCAATAATTAATATACATGTAGGGGAAGTTCAGATTATCGAGAGATTTGAAGTTTAATGTAAATAGAATAACATGGTGTGGATTAATAACATAGGATGGAGGATTATCGAGTCTCCCATAAACAAGTTTTGTTATGAGATAAGTTGGACCATAGGAGATAACATCTCCTATGCTTGGGTCATACATGGGTTTATTGTCAGGGCGGCCATATGTTTTAGATGAAGGACAAAGTTAAGCATGAGGAGATGATATTCCCCGAGTGTGAGACATTTTACAGACTCACTAAGAGAGGAATCATCTGAAAAATTGGAAAAATGGATATATGTGCTAGTAGATGCTTCATCAGATGTCCCAAATATGGGTTTAGGTACAAGGACCTCATTTGGGTGATACATCATGTAGAAGTTAATGAATGGATTTGGATCAATGGGGAAAGTGAATGTCCACCCCTCATGTTCATATTTAAGACAATGATGGAGGGTTGAAGGAACATAGTGCATGGTGTGTATCCAAGGGTTTCCTAACAACATATTGTATTGAAACTCTCCTTCTATAATGTAGAAGAGTTCAGGAAGGGTATTGATGCCAACTTTGAGTGGTAGAATGAAAGTACCTAACGTGGGTACGATAGTGTTGTTGAAGGATCATAATAAGACCGATGTTTGAGTGATAATAGTGTTGGGTAGTTTAAGTTGATCAAAGGCGAGGGATGATATGATGTTAATGGAATAACCACTATCAATCATGACCCTCTTAATAGATATGTCATTGATCTGAGCAGTAATGAAGATTGGTATGTCGCGGTCCTTTGGTCTAAGAGAGGGAATCTCTGATGGTTTGAATGATATAGAGGAAGATTATGTAAGATCACCCAAAAATTTTGTGAAGGGAAATAGATCATCGGATGGAATGGTGATGGATTGAAGGGCCTCTAACATGGCCTACTTGTGAAAAGGTGATGTTTGGACTAGTTCATAAAGTGACATCCTGACGGGGGATTGGTGTAATTATTTGATAACAACCTTATAGACCATAGTGAAAGGGGGTGTCACTGCTTGTATTGACATTTTGGATTTGGATGACAATGTTTGACTAGAATACTTGGGAGCTAAGGAAATAAATACTTTGGGTTTATCAGATGAAACTGATAATTTGGGAGGTGGTGGTATAGTGATGAAGTTTATAATTTTCTTAGGCTTAGATGGTTATTTTTCATAACTTTGTGAATGGGTAGTGATGTGTATGACATCGACTCAAGGAGTAGGAGTTTTAGGGATGGATTTTTCAGGTTTAGATGATGAAGATGTTGATGTTGGTGTTGTGTCTGATTGAGAAGGAAGGAAGAGTAGATTGCTAATTTTTTGAACTTTTAAGTGAAAATCCCTACAATTCTATATGAAATGGCCTCTTATTTTGTGGAAATCACAGAAAACATTGAAGTCATACCAAATATGTTTCCATCAATGATGATCTGATGGATTAGAAGGTGGTAGTGTAATAAGTGACTGCTACAAGAGGCCATCTAAGATGGTGGTGTAACGCTCTTTTAGTGTAGACGTGGATGGTAGAAAAGTTTTATTCATATTTTCCTCGGGAGGGCATAAAAATTTATCTGAGGTAGTGGGTGTTTTGGGTTGTTTTCCAGATGGGACCTTAATTATAGTTTTGAAAGGTGTAGAAGACGCATGAATAGATTCAGTTATGGCATTAGACGATGATATAGGAATAGTTTTAGTAGTATCCTTAACAAGAGGAGATTCGATAATCACTATTTTAGGCTCATTGGCTATTGATGTTGACTCTGTAAGTTTTGATTTGATAGGCAATGAGGTGGGTTCAAGAATAGAATCTATCTTTGTTATTGTATTGATGGTGTGAATAGCATTAATTTGTGGTTATTATGAGGATGAGGGATGGTTCGGGAAATGTTTCTTAAATATGTCAAGATTTGTATTTGGGGGTGCATTTGGATTTTCTAAGTGAAGTTACCTTTTGTCAACCAAATCTTGAAGTACATTCTAGAATGTGCAACACATTTTGATGCCATGTTCGTTAACCCTATGGTATTTTTAATAGTCATTATCTCAGTACCAAATAGGTTTAAATACTGATATGTCGATGGGTCAAATAGGTGGGAGAGATATCAAGTTGGAGGTAATTAGTTTGTTAAAAACTGCACTATAAGTCTCTCCTATAGGTGTATAGATACGTTATTGATGTGAGCACTCGACAATGGGTTTTTCCTTGGGAGAAGATTTAACTATGATGACATTGGCATATGTTTTTGACTTGTTGGGGGTGAATGATGATTTAAACGGGAACTCAAATTTTTGTTTTTTAGGGTGAAGCTTGACCCGACCATCTTTTAGGGCTCATAATTCCAGTTTACGAGCCTTGGTGAAAGCCTCATCAAAAGTTTGAAATGATTGGATTTGTAACATGGATGAGATATGTTTAGCACATGCAAAGAAGAAGACTTTGATTGATTATGTTTGTGGTAATGAAAAGGATAGTTTATTGAATATGCCCCTCTAGTGGGCAATGAAATCAACAATAGATTCATCTTTGAATTGTTTGATGGAATATAGGTCATAAATGGTGATTTTGGGAGATATGTTTATGGAAAAGTGTTCTAAGAAGAGTTGGGAAATTTTTGTATAGGAGAATAAGGAATGTTACAGAATGTTATTGTACCAATCAAAGGTAGGGCCAACAAGATACATGGGAAATGTCCTGAGCATAAGGTCTTGGTCGTGAGCTATTAAATAATAAGCGTGATGGAAGATACAGATGTGTTGTTGGGGATATTCCTTGCTGTATAATTTAATGAACTTTGGAAGTTGTCAGTGAGGCAGATAGGCTTTATACAACACTGAAGGGTGAATGGGCTTATTGCAAATTTGGTCATAGGAGATCACATTCTTGGAAAAAGATGAAGCAAATTTGAGAATGGATATGTGGTTCAAAAGGGATTGGATAGGATTAGGTTGAGTTTGTTGTTGCATGGATGAGAAAGGTTGAAATAAAGATTTGCTAGGTTGTGCGTATGCCTGATACTACCGAGGAGTGTCTTGCTGGTAGGGAATGTTCTGCTAAGGCACATTATGTTGGTAATGTGCATTATGTTATTAGGGGATATTTTGTTGTGAGGCATTATACCGTGGAATGTTTTGTTGAGGTATATAGTATTGTGGGATTTTTTGCTGTGATATATACTATTGATGAGGGATGTTTTGTTGAGGGATATTCTGATGAGATAAAATAATTTGTTAGGAGGATAAAGGTTGCGAGGGTTGTATGTATTGATATAAAACTGACATGGATATATGAGTGAGTTGTTGCGAATATGTGAGAAACTGCTTAAAGGATATAGAAGAGGATGAAATTTTTTGTGGAATGTTTTATTATGGGATACTATGTTGTGGAATTTTTTGAAGAGGTGTAGATTGCGGTATAGAGATTAGTGGTTGGGATGGTTGTGGTATGTATTGTGAAAAAGACGAGTGCTAGAAATGGCACTAGTATTGACTAATGGTGTAGTTCTGGGGATAGACATGGTTATGTTTTGAATAGGAATAATAACCTGTTTGTGAAGATATAATGGTAGAAAAGGTTACGAATCTTGATGGAGGTGTTTGTACTCATGAAGAGGCTGGAGGAGTAGATAAGGAAGTAGTGGAACTGCTTAAAGAGGGTGTGGAACCTGTAGAAGGACTTGGTGAAGATGTAGAATGTTGGGAAGCTATGTTTTGTGAAGGAAATCATGTGAAGGTCATAATAGGGATTGAAGAGACCTCAAATGTCTCAAGTTGACTAATGGAAAATTGTTCACTTGATGTTTCAAATGGGTTAATAGGGATGTGAGATATCTTCGGCTGAATATTGTTTGGTGTTTCAGATTGATTTGTCAAAGTGTATGGGTACAATTATTGGATGACTGGGTCTTGATTTTGATCAATGAGATGTGCAATGGTAGATGAAGGTTTGTATGTGTGTTGGGGTGTAAATGATTTCATCTAAACATTTCTAGCTGCTAGGTAAGCATTAAGAGTAATAGGATTTGAATCTACCATTTCTTCAAAGACATGATCTCCCCTATTAAAGAAAGGAGGTTTAGATGTTTCTGGTTGAGGAATAAGAGAAAAGGGGTGTTCTATTTCTTGTAGTCCAAATGCACGAAGGATTTGACAATGATATTGGTGTGGGGAATGAAAAATTTGTTGTCCTATTTTATCGTTATAGTTGATCCCTGATTCATTCCAAGTCTGTTGGGTGTTAGAAAATATGGGATTTGTTGTTGTGTTGTTGTCAAAAGTACTATAGGAAATGTTGTAGTGTAGAATGGAATATGTTGTTTAAATGTAGGTGGTGGAGTGGACATGTTTTTAGAAGTTTGATTATGAGTTTGTTATCTAGTAAGTACCATGGAAAAAAACCACACAAAACACCTGAGAAATGAAAAGTAACTAAAAGGGTTGATTTAAAAAAACAAGCAAATGCAAGAAAGATGTTGTTTTTGTATTTATCTTGATTAATTATGAAAAAGTGAAATGTGTAAGATGGCTAACAAGGGTTCTGGGTAATACTAGTCTATGGTTGGTTTTAGGAATGTTTAAGGGTAGAGTCCTCGATATACCTGAAGGTACGTGAGGCCCAATTATGTACTACTACCAGTATGGGTGTGTATATTGGGGCCTAACCCTTCACTTCATGGTCCTGTTGTGATAAGTGAGTCGGATGTTGAGCCAATATATACCAACAGACAGGAGATTATACTCGGCCAGAACACCGAGTTGGTTTCCCTATTGGGTGATGAAATCCCAATAAGTTTCACCTAGGTAGGAGTTGTTTGAATGCATTTTTTATTTTGAAGTGAGGGAAAGATAAGTGAATACAACCAATTAACATCCCTGATTAGACTATGTGAAGCAAGAAGGATGCAGGTTGTTTATTTTAGGATCCAAAACAAAATTTTGATTTTGATGAATACAATCATACAATTATGTGAAAACGAAAGGAAAAGAAAGGTTTTTAGAACTTACAGTGAGAGCACTCCCATTTTTTTCTAAGATTTAGTAATTTTTTTAAAGCGAGCAATCAAAAAATTTAGCAGATAAAGCTTTTAGAAATAGTACCCTACAAACAAGTTAAAAAATAGAGAACAGAAAGTAAGAAGTGAAAAGTAAACTATGAAGCAATATAAAAAATACATAGTCTAATCACTTGAGATTTACCCAATCACAAGCAATTAGCCTAATTATAGGTGATTACCACACAATGAATTAGAAAAATAGATAATATTTAGCTGGTGAAATGAAGCAGATAATTAAGGGACAGGTTCAAGTCCCAACGGGTGTGCTAGAATGTTGATGACAATTTCACTTTTTAGTTTAAGTGATAATATCAAGGGGTAAAACTAGATCAACCTCGAACATGGCAGGGTTATTAAGATACATGCAGACGATGTTGATGGACATTGATTATGTGCTCCATGAAGAATGGATTAAGCTTCTTTCCTCCGACTAAATATGCAAACATAAACACTACACAAGATGGAATTAGTAAAATGGAAGGGCAAGTTGCATAACAAAAGCTAGTTCCTAGAAGTCAAAGGACTTCCTTATGTGGACGTCAACCTACTTTTAAAACATTCAAGTTTATTCATGAAAATGCAACAAAATATAAGATAGATGGAAAGTATGATTATATGTTTATCACTTATTTAGATTATTACATATATTAGTTGATAATAATGATATGACAAGAAATAAGTCTAAAATTGAACTCAGAATCTAGGTCTGTATCTAGATTCACAGAAACGTTAGAGACCACTGAGCAGGCTAGGTCCTCATCCTCAATAATGTATGAGTCAAGTTCTTCGATGTAATCATCGAATAAGAATTCAGAAAGCTCCTCCTTCATGTCGTACTGGTGAAAAAACTTAGAATTGGAATCCACAAGGCTGATCTCACTCCTGAATTATAACTCAGATGTAGTGTTTGTGTCTTCAGGTATGTCTAGTCTCGCTTCAAATTGGTACTCAAACTAGGCCAAATTAGTTTTTATGTGCCATAATTCCTAATAGGCATCCTAGAAATCTTTAGTGGCCTCTTATATTCTCTGGGTAGATGCGAAGATGGTTTCTAGTCGATCAATGGGGGTTGCGTGGATGACACACAACTCCAAGTTGTACAATAAGTCAGATTGTTCCTAGTGTAAGGGGTGTTGGATGATAAAAAGTGAGTTGATATTGGTGATGGGATGATCAATTCCTCCTATGGCCATCTGATAACATCCATACTTGATCAAATGTTAGTAATAAAGGGAAATAGGTATATATTTTAAAACAGATTTGGATAAATCTATGAGAGAAACAAACTGTGTAAGAATCACAGGAGATTCTAGAAATTACCAGTGATTATTGTGAATTCTAACAGACTAATACAACAAAGGATGTAATTCAATTGATTCATGAGTGTAATGGTTTTGTATATTTAAATAAAAATAGGAATAAGAAAAAAAATAGAATTACCTGAACTTGGAAATAGAAACCAATGAAACAAAGTTTACCTTGGTGGATGATTTGACAAGATGTCACAATTTGAGTGGAGAATGAGTGAAATTTCTCCAATATGTATTGACAACAACATTGGATGATATGATGATCACCTTAATGCAGTATAATAGTAATGGTGCTTTGTTGAAATGCTCAAAATTAGAAACATAATAAAATGTTCATGAATGGTCGTGAATTTCTTGTAAAATCATCCCTAAAAGAGGCATAGAAGTCTCCTTACATAGATCACTAACAAATAGGGGAATCACTGGTATTGGGTGAATTCGAGTTAGGGGATGATAAGGGTGATTTTATTGCCATTTTGAACCTAGGTGCCAAGGATTTAGGGGGATTACAACTTAATTATTTAAAAAGGTTGAGTGTGAGGTTTAGAGGTGGATAGAGGTAGTTAGGATGGACAAAGGACAATTAGAAGGTTTCCTAATTTAAACTAGTCATAACTAGTTAGGAGTGAGGACTTGTCATAGGGATAAGTTAGAGGTGGTTAGAGTAATATTTTTAGAAGGTTTACTTAAACTAGTCGTAACTAGTGAGTTAGGATGAGTGAGGTGTAGGGGTGAACATGTTCATTAATTAATTAGCCATGAAAGGGGGGATATTATGTGGGATAAATGATTTAATTAATTTAAGGGGTGTAATGTCTTGGGTTTAGAGATAATGCGATGATGAGTTTAAACGAGATAGTTTTAATGAAAGGTTGTGAGTGGGTAGGTGTGTTTATTAGATTACTTGTGTGGGAGTGGGGTGTGTATATTTTTTGGCATCTACACCTACTCTTCCCAGAGGGCTTCAATCTTAGGTTGATTTCAGTCAATTCATCCCCACCTAAGTTTGTATCAACTATCATATCAGAAGGTAAGGTCAAAATTTAGGTTGTTTGGGGGAAGTTTGGCACAATTTTCATTTTGTAATATTTGGAACTTATTACCATAGGATGATAGGATTTACCATAACCTCCTTCAGAGAGATTTTAACATTTAAAATGACAAACCAATAGTCCAAAAACTATACAAAAAACTCCAAAGGTTCATCAAATTAGGGAACTTAATTTCTCTACAAGCCTTGTGTTCAATTTGGGGATAAATGAATGACCCACTCTATTCTCAAGCTCTTTGCAACACAATTTTGCTTCAGAAACACTCAGGGCCTAGTGGAAATATCTAACAACTGATAATTTGAATGCAAATATGTTTATTCAGGGCTCTTCTTCAAATTATATCCTTTGTAATGGAAAAATTAATCCCACAAAAGCCACTTGGAACTTTATCCTTATTTCCTTATTTATATTTCGAGTCGTTGGGGATTTATTTGTTGATACATCACATATTTGTCCTTTACAGGCTTAAGTACAAAGGATGCATCTTGTATGAACAAAATGATGTAAATGTGCAAGTTATAACTTGCAATTCTCACTAAGATTCCAACATCCATGCCACATACCCTTCCTCTGACTTGTTGATGTGGGAGGGTTGTGGGGATGATCTTGCATCTTGCAGGGATACAATGATACAAGTTTGTCAAAAGTGCACCTTAATTTCAAATGCCCAATCCATTGCTACTTGTTCTCAATCACCACATTCTTGGGATCAGGCATATAGCCACAACATGTACTTTCACATAAGATATTAAAAACTTACAAAAAAGGTCCACACTTCCAAGATGCTTCGAATATCCCCCATATGGGTTCCAAGGTATCACTTGCAATCTCACATTTTCATCGAATTATGTACTTGGTAGATCAACCATTTTATATATTAAGACTCAAAACATTTCCACTTTTAATGGGCATAGGGGATGTGAGTGCATCTTAAAATTTTGCAATAGGATGCATACTTTCTTTAGTATCCCGAAGACATGAATATGCCCTAAATATTCCATTTGATGGGTCGTAGGATTCTATATGTAACTTGCAAAAAAGAATCAAAATGTAAATTTCTAAGGCTCAGAGTTATTCCATAATGGTTCAATCATATCAATAAGATCCTCGAGAGCTCTTCCATCTCACCATATACCTGCAATTCATGCATACACCATGAAACACATGAAATGTTAAGGATGTTAGTTAAAATGACAAAACAAGTTTATAGATTACACAATTTTCTTTAAATACCAAGTTTAGTGTCATGGGAAAACACTTCAAAAACTATTAGACCGTTCACCACACTTTGATGAAATAGTTAAGGACATAAAAAAGGCACGAAAGGAACAAAGCTCAATAGAGATGTTGATTTTGGCACTAACAATAAATCTAGCTTGGGGATGGACACCCCCATTGGGTGTCACAAGAACCACATACAAAAAAATCATGGGGGAAGTAGACCAAGTGCCCCATCTATTGGGAAAGAAGTCAAGAAGGAACACACAACAAGTCCTCATCAGTTTAAAAAACATGTTATGACCGCAAAAATGACAAAAAATGATCACTGGGGATCAAAAAGGGAAGAAAAACAAACCAAACAAAAAACAAGAACAAAAACACTATACACTAGACAAAAATATACAAGGAGACATATTACTCAATCATGAAAGTGTTTAAGATGTATTCCATTAACTAGAAAATCTAATATTTGACCTTAAAAATCCCTCAAGAAAAATGTGTATTCTCCAATTTGAATGTCTATGGAATAAGGACCCATCCACAGAGCATAAAACTTACCATATTTTCCTTTTTCCTCATGCATGGTATCTCATAACAAGACTAAATCACCTACATGGAAATTCTTTAGAGAAACCTTTCTATCAAAGATCTTCTTGATATTTTCCTTAAACTTAATATGTATTTAATGATATTCTCTCCTAATATCATCCAGCTCAATGATTTGTTTGTTCTAAGTAGTATAGGGCTCAAAATCTCCTTCATCTTCTAATTATTGCATGAACTGGAAAGCTGAAAACTACAAATAAAGAGGTAAGGGGGCCTAAACACCATATAAAATCTCAAATGGACTCATTATAGTAGACCTCTTTGTTGTGATCCTATCTGCCCATACTGCATACTTTAATTTCTCACCCCACTTCCTCTTATTGTCCCTTAATATCCTTCTAACTATTTTGAGTAAATTATTATTGTTGGATTCAACTTTCCCATTCCCTTGTGGGTTGTAGTTAGAGGAATATGTGAGGGTGATCCCATAGCTATCACACATGGTTGTAAGATGTTGGGATCTAAAGCTCATAACATTATCTGTAACCAACTTCATCAAAACACCAAATATACAAATGATATTATTAAAAAGGAGGTCCATGAATACCTGAGGCGTGGCATATTTGGTGGGAATTCCTTCAAGCCACCTAGTGAAATAGTCAATAGCCACCAATATCCATATGTGGAATGCACTGGATGGATTTGATATTTCACCAATGAAATCCAATCCCCGTTGCTTGAAAGGAGCCTCTACTGAAACATGATGCAAGGGGATGGATCCAAAAAATTTAACTTGCCAATTTTTTTTAGAAGCTCTCATATTTTATTACTAATAGAGAAACATCCTTAAAAAGTGATAAAAACTAGTAGCCTACTCTCAAGATTTTATGAATAGTGAACCCTAACAACAAAATTACTACCACAAAGCCCTCCATGGAACTAAATTACTATCTTGGGGGGCTTATCTTCTGTAATTCATCTTAAAAAAACCCCTTCAGGGATTTTCCAAGCTAATCCATGTTCAATTAAGATCTATTTTTGGAATAATAATTTGAGTGTCCGCCTCTGATTCTTGTCTAAGATAACATGAAAATATATATTTTTCAAATAATATACAATTTCATTATCTAAAGTAGAAGTGCTTACCTTGTCATGAGGGTGTTTCTCTTCATCATCCACAACATGTAATTCAAAAATTTGTAGATTAGTCTCAACCATCAATCTTGCCAAGCCCAAACCTCTTACAATATTTGTAGTCTAAATATCCATATCATATTCTTGCATTTTATTAATCCACCTACACCTCTTAGTTGACATATCCATTTGAGAGAGGATTTCTTTCACCATGTTATGAGGAACATAAGCTATGATCTTAGAATTGAGAATATAGGGTATGAAAATTTTAGTTATTTTCACACAAGAAAAATCATATTTTTCCATAATAGAGTATTTCAGTTCAGACCCCTACAAATATTTATCGAATAAGGAAATAGGTTTCTCATGCCATTCCTCATTCTTTTATAGTAAGGAAAAAGTAATAGTATTATTAGAATAAAAATAAAACATTCGAAACTCCTTTTTATAATCATGATTGGATAACACAAGGGAAGTCTTGAGTGCTTCTATCACTCCTCTAAAATCTTGGGTTGCCTCATCACCCCATTTGATGATTTTGTCCTTCAACATGATGCTAATGGGTAAAGTAATCTTAGAAAAATTGGAGATAAATCTTCTTACAAAGTTGAATTGTCCAAAGAAGGATTAGATACCCTTTTTAGATTGAGGGATAAGAACCTTATCAATTTCTTCAAATCTTTCAAGGCTATCATGAGGCCTTCATGAGACATGATGTGTCTAAAAAATTTTGATTTTTGAAATCTGAAGTGAAACTTCTTAGGTTTCAATGAGATGTCATATTATCTACATTTGATCAGGATTTTCTCTAGGTGCTCCAAGTGATCACCTATCTTTCTAGAAAAAATAGTAATATCATCTTGATAGACAACGATAAACTCATTGATGAATCCAACAAAGGTAATATCCATAACTCTATGAAAATTAGCCCATGTATTCATAAATATAAATGAATTTCAAACATAGAAATAGGTTCCCCATGGAGTTTTGAATGCAGTCTTATATTGATTTAATTTATTTACTACAACATGATTATACCCAGAGAATCCATCCAAAGTAGATAACATTTTAGACCTTGTCACCTTTTGTAAGATAATATCTATATTAGGAAAATGATAGTTATCTTTAAATAAGGCCCTGTTTAAATTTATGAAAGTCTACACAAAGCCTAATATCCCAATTTTTATTTCTTACTGGCACTATATTGGCCACCCATGAGGAGTACCAAGTAGGTCATGGATGATACCTCCATCCTCACACCTTATTCATTTCTTCTTGCATTTTTTCTACAATGATGGGGTCGATAGGTCTCTTCTTCTATCTGAAGCACTTGGTGTAGAGGCTCTAACAGTATCTTACATGTTGAAATAAGTCCTACTCTATAGGCCTTTAGTCTTAGAATAGGGCCATGCAAGGTAGTCCTGATATTGTTTTAACAGTTTGGTGTAGGATTTTGTTTCTTATTAATTCAAATTACTATCCTAGCTAAACCTTTCTTAGGATCCTTTAAAGTGCACAAGTTACATTTTATGACATCTTTTAGGCAAGGTAGATGGATCTATTAGTAACTACTATGTCAGCACTGTCAAAGGAAGACTTAAGGATTTGACTAGACCCTCTTGGGATTACATTAGTCTTTCAATTTAATTACCTCTTTCCCAAAATAGGGTCTCTTTTCCTTCACACTACCTCCACCATAGGTTCTAAATGAATAAGATTTGATCTAATAAATTCACCCTTGAAACTCAATGAATCTTTTAATGTGTGAATCATCATTGAACAACTTACCAATTTTATATTTTTTTAGGTAAAAAATGATTTTACTAACACCTCTGAATTCAAATTTATAGTATGGGGAGGGTTTATTATTTTCATACTATGAGGACAAGACTAATAGCCTATCAATTGTTGCATTTTGGTAATCATCTCATGATATTCAATATTAAAGGAGTCAAAATTTTCAATGATGATCACATACTTATGTTTTGATACTGCTTCAACCTCTAATTTTATGGACACATATAATTAGCTTTGAATCTTGCTTTATAACCATTTCATAGTCATCCTTCTAACAATGAGGTCTTTTATTTCCATGTCTCTAAGAAATCCTTAGATCCAAGTAAGAGTGATTCTCATACTCACCAACTATTGTTTGTGCACTCAAAACTTAATTTGAATGAGAAATTAAAAGATACAATTACTTAGGAGAATTTAGTCACCACACCAGATCCATTACCAAAATTGGAGCATTAATCCCCATCAAAGTTCATAATCCATGAAGGTATTAGGGTCTTCGCAGCTGAGCATTTATGTGTAAACACTAATCCTAAAAATCATCATTTCCAACAAAATTTTCTAAGTCCACATTAGTCAAATAATCACCTCATAAGAAACATTCATAGGGATATTCTGATAGAGGTGCAACATTTTGTCTTCCCTATACAACTTGACCATTTTTCCTTCCAAAGTTATGGAATGAACACATATGACAATATCCATCTGGAACACTGCCACCCTACACTAGCTGCCCACTTCCTTGACAACAACATTCCCCACTTGGTCAAGGACAATCAAAAATGACAACATTCATTACCAAATACCTCCTTGGGTAAGTAGATACCATTTACATAAACAATCCTCTTATATATCCCACCACAGGCTTACCTTCTCTAGATTCTATAGAAAAACACTTCTCAAAGGATTTATATTACCTTGATATTTATCTCATTTATGATTGTTAAGGGCATAATATTAGATGAGGCACCAGTATTCAAACATATCAATTATGTAAGAATAAATCCATTCATAATGAGGGTAGTGAAAAATGGCTCTACATCCAATTGTAGTTTGCAACAAGGGAATTACCCAAGTAAATTTTAGGGAGGTGGTTCTAAGACATCTTCATTTTATTCTACCTCAGTTTCAAAAAATGTGGGGGATAGTTCTTTATGAAAAACAATATTTTCTTTAACAACCACATCCTACTTTAAACACCAGAGTACTCAAAATATCATCCTCCTATGCTCGGGGATCCTTAATAATTCAACATGGGGAAATTTAATCTTTGTATGGCTTAGGATTTGGGCCACGTCACACACATTGTATTTGGGAAGGGATGGATTAGAGGAAACTGTGTTTATATTTATCAGATGGGATAAATTATTTTACGGTAGGGGAAGGTGGATGGAAGTAGTTGGGTACTTGGTTGGTCAACAAGGTTATTTTTTGGCACACTCCTTCCAAGGACATATCCTTGGGTAACATTACAAAGGATATGACATCTTAGACTTGGCAATATGTGTAGGTACCCCTTAATTTTCCTATTACTCATGATTATATTCCTTTTCATGAGATAATTATAGCATTGATCAATAACTCCCTAGTCCTATTTTGAAGGAACCTCAACTGTTATACTTTTTAATCAGTAAATGCTCTTAAATACTAAAAATCATGGTTGGGGAGATCAAATAGATTGATCCATATCAATATAAAAATTCAATTCAATAGTGAGAGGGAACTAACCTTTTCAAGAAATAGGCCCAAAATATCAACCACATTATAGGAAAAAATAAGGTTAGTAGAAGATGCATCTTGGTTCACAATCCCTTTGACATTTTAATACATGCAAGCATCCCCACAATCTACCTCATGATTACTATCCTTTAGCATGTTGGTCACAAGGCACATGGGGTAATAAACACTTGTCACACCAATCAATGGTGTGCTCCTCTTCCACAGTAACTACTCTTTCCACCAAATGGTCAAGGAATTCCTTATTATATCCAAAATCCTGATGTCTATCATTGTGACCAGTATGCCCTTTTCCTATATCATCACTCCTATCATTTCCCTTGGGATGCTTTGAAAATATATTGGGTCCAACATTCTGATACTGAGAAGGAGGGTTGGGAGGCAACCCTTTCCCAACTCTAGCTAACTTGTAGGAGATATCCTTAACAAATCCAACTAAAGTTTTAACAACCTTCTCAAGGTCAAAAAATTTGATGCCCTGATGTTTTTTTCATGTTAACCTGTTTTACACCATCCCTCTTAGGAAATTTACCAGCAACCAAGATATTATTTTCAATTTGGATGGCCTTGGTAAAGGCCTAACTAAGATTTTTGTGATTCTTGTCCCTCATATAGTATGAAGATTTCTTATCAAATGCATCAAAGTATTTAATGTGACAAGATTCATGAGTAGGTCTGATATTATTTGTAAATATTGTCAATTGTTTGTTGAATCTAGTATTGAAATATTGTACAAGCTTGTTGGGGTTATTTTTAATATTCTCAATTTCAAATAATAGGAACATTGTATGCATCATATCATCACATTGAACCCTAAAGGCATTATTCATTTCTTCCCAAGAATCAATTAATACATCAAGATAATATATAAACCATTCATGATAATCTTCCTCTAGAGAGTGCACAGATAATTTCACATAGAAATCTTAAAATTCAACCTCAAAATCATCCATTATATTTTGAAATAATTTTAAATGATGATCACCACTAATTGCATTATTACCTTGGAACTTTGGAAATATCATTCTAATTTCATTTGGGACTTCATTAGGATACCCCTCCATACCATTAAAGTTTATAGGTCTGTAGCTGTTAACTCTGTAAGGAGCTCTAGGAGGGGGATGATCCATGTTTTTTGTACTAGTACTTCAAATGTGGGAGGGTTAAAAAAATGTTGAACAAGAGGCCCCTGGGATAAGTGTGCATGTTCATGAGTATGAAGGCCCTTAGGAGGAGTAGATTTAAACCAAAACCCTCTTTTCTCACTGGTGAATAAATGAATAGGATTAGGAAAACTTTGTGTAACCTTGGGATCTAATTTTTATTGGAACAAGGAATGTAAATAGAAATTAGGGATGTGGGTTTCAGATCTGTCATATGTGCTAGAATAATCCTTGATTAATGGGACATCAAGCCTAGAAGAATGAATACCCTTATCCTTTAAACTTTAACCACTTACAAGTTTCCATATCTGTCTTCTCCTTTGCTGAAAAAATTTATAAATTTTAGAGAAGCTTCTTTGTAGGGTCATATCTGAAAGAGGACCTTATTCCTTCTAACCTACAAAGAGGAGAGTTATCCATTAAGTAAAAATAGATGATATAGTATTGGTCTGACCTAAATTTAACATGAGAATCTACCATCAGAGCCTTGCACTTTAGACATACAAAATTCACTCTGGAAATAAGTACCACAAACCACTTCACAAGTAATCAAGAACTAGGACATGATAAACCTATGTCAAACCTTGAAAAAATTCTGAAAACAAATGTGAACACTATAACACACAAAAATGAATATGTTGAATCTCAATTTATGTTTGTAAGAGCACCACTAGCTGATGAGAGCACAAAAAAAATAACATTTCACACCAAACAAGAGATATATCATAAAAAAGTATTCATTGAAAAACCATGGTAACAATCTTAGGATCGAAATGAGACAATTCATATCCCCAGTAGCAACACCACTGAGGTGTTGGCTCCTAATGTTACACCCCAAGGAATAGGCACCAATTCTGAGGAAAAACAGCTTAGAGAATGATAGATTTGATGGAAATGTTGTTGAAGCCATGGATATATAATGTTTTTTGTAATAACCATGTCCTGGAAGATGATCAGGAGGCACCTAACTAAGGGGATGGTTAAACCCTGTTACTTCTAGATCTTCCTAAAATAGGGTGAGAGAACCTAAGGGTGACATGAATGAGGGAGGGATATCACAATTTAGTCTCCTTCAAAGCGGGGGTAGGAAAATTTGAGCTAATTATAGCCATTTATACAATAACCACTCATAAGAGTTGTTACACAGATATTACACATAGTGAATCAAACACAAGTCTGTAAAGATAAAAAAAAATGGTTCACAGACATCATCTTTGCATAAGGAACAAGTAAATGATCTTGATGATTCTTGGAAGACTAATCTTTACACACTTAATTGAATGTATTTATAATAGGCAACGACAATGCAAATTTTCAAAAAAACACATGTATAATATTAAAATCTTATTTGTCTGTGGGGGTAAAAATAATAAGACACTTTAGTTAGGAAGAAGTAATGGAGGATGGTTGATTTTGTAACAAAAACATGTCAAAAAGTTCCATGAAGATCTGACATTTCCCAAAGTACATAGGTCAAATAATCAATTTCACACAACCTTTAAAGAAACATTTTCATTCATTGATACCTAATTTTAACAAATTTTATGCAAAATATTCAATATTCAAAACACAAATACTTGACCAAGAACCCTAATGAAATGTTCACCACTTCTACCTCATACACCTAAGGTACCCTCAAGGGATGAAAAAAACACTCCAAAGTAATGTTACCACAAACATTTTACAACTGGAGAAAATATTGTGAAGTATACACTACAAAAAACTATTCATGCAGTAACCAAAGAAATGCAACAACTGGAAGCTAAGTTTGTATACTTCATAGATAAATGAACACAATATTGTAGTAAAAATTTTATTTCATTAATAATATATTCATATACACAGTATAAAACATGATTACATCAAAGTGAATTGTTCCATTCATATGATTTTCAACATGGGGACATAAACAAATCCCCTAAAAAATTGCTAATGGATGTAAAGTGTAATCACCTTAGCACACTCTTAGGGAAATGGAAAATTAAAACTACTTAATAGATCAACAATCTAGATATAGAGAAAAACTATCACTAAAAACTACCAACCATCGACCCCTAGAATGAGGACATGCCCCCATTCTTATACAATTCTTCCCCAAGAAGAATATACCCATATCCCCAAAAAAAAATGACTAGAAGAGCCAAAATGTGAAGCCAAGTATGATGAACCATTAAAAATAAAGAAAGATACTTATATAACCATAAAGATATCAATTTGACGAGCCTGATTGGAATTCACTTGTTGCATTATTGATAACTTGGAGATGCGTAGGATATTCCTTCTATGAATCAACTACTTCTGTCATTTACAACCTTGCCATTGCTTATGTGTGAATCATGTCAGAGAATTGTTTATCTTCCTTAATAATTAGAATTAAGTATTTCCATTTGTTGTCATTGGGAAGATAGAAAGTCATAGGAGAGTGAAGAATAAAGATTAAAGAATAGGGAACAAAGATGGAGGAATAACGAATGTGCCTAGGAAGGGCCATGTCGAACGACCTTGATTTCTCCCTACACCTTTAGAGTTTCCTTGCATGTGTTATATAAATATTGAACATATCCAAAATAAACTCATCATCCAACCCTGTGTGAAACTAGAAAATTATCTCCTTTCTGGACAAGAGGTTGATGGATTTTATTGATACCCCCTTTACTTATTTATTATTTTAGCTAATTTGTTAATGTACCTCCTCAAATGCACAAACTATTGGAGGGAAGAATATTTAAACACTTTATGAGTCTCATAATCACCTGTAATATGATTCTTGAGTATTTCTATCAATTTTTCCGCATCTACATTCTCTTAACTTTAGATTCCTTCATGAGGGAGAATCTTCTCTATTTTGGACTCTATATCATCCACATATTTTCCATCTTTCTCCATCATATCTTGGAGTTTTCTTATATAACACCCAATGTTTCCATTCTTAGCTTGAGAATATCCTCACACAAAAAATGTTTTTTTTTGTAATCCAGATGTATTATTCCTTATTTTTACAATTCTACTTCAATGATGACATTTACTATTTCAAGTTTTGGAAACATGTCATCCCAATGGTCCACCTCAACCTAATACCTCTCTATCAATGTAGCACCATCAAATCAATGTTTAGTAACTTGATTGTAACATGTAATCAATTTTTCCAGGATCTAGCTACCTTTTTCAATCATTTTTCTTCCAATTCTTTGGTGGTATCATTCATTATAGAAACATATTCAATATTTTTCATGATAGTTCTTATAGCCTTAAAAGTGAGTGTTTATGTAGCATGAGTCTTGTCAAGGCCTCAACTTTATCCATCAGTTATTCCTTTGTCTCATTATCATTTTCAATATTCTAGAAAACATCTTGGAACACCACACTAAGATCATGTTTAAGTCCCTTAGTGGACTGTTTACCCAATGAGACCCAAGTAACTTGGAAATATGTCATGGTTACATTTTATTTGAGAACCTCACACTATGGAGTGGTAATTTACAAGTATATTCTGTCTTGGATCCCCACCAATATTCTAGACATGTTTTTTACCTTCTTAGGTGTCCTGGATGAGCTTAAATATGCGTTGATTTCCTACCTTTCCCATAAATTATCCCATCCATTCCAAATTATTAGTAATAATAATTAATTATCCCCAAATCCTCATCTCATTATTTTAATTTCCCTAAATCATTTTAATTTTTCCTAATCATCATTAATTAATCTTAATATCCACCAAATCTGTTTCTTATCCCTAAGTCTCTCATCTCTCATCCCTAGATCTACCTAATTTCTCCTCCCTATGCTATCATTTAATAAATTTACCCATCTATAGCCCTTTATTTAATTATTCTCACTCCCACCTACCCTATTATCCTTTTTATGCAACCCTAACCCTCATAAGAACACATAAATCCTAATCCCACTTCATTTGGGCCTCTTTGAAGTTTTCCTCAAGCGAGGCATCATCCCACTACCCTAATGGATGGTTCCCTATGATCAGAGGTGACCTACCTAGGTCGTCGTAGACCATATAAAGCCACCCTCGCCCCTCCTTTCCCAAGGGGATGCAAAAATCAATATTCTTATTTCAAACTTGTGAAATTATCTTTAGGGCCAAAGCTTCTCTACAGTTGTCACAGTCTTCGTAGCGTCCTTGTGAGATTATCTTGCATAAATCTTGGAGACTTTGGGGATTTTATCTTCATCTTGCTTTGGTGTACTTATCATTGCATTATCATTGTTGTTATTATCTGCTACTAACATTTTGTGAGTTCAACTACCATCAGAGATCCAGTTCCACCCTTCTCTTCCATCCATCTTGTTTGTAGGTTTTCATTCCATCCATCTATCTTCATTCAAGCCTAGGTTAACCCAGGTCACTGTCAACCCTGTCTGGTCGCCATTAACCCAGCCTCTTTTGCATCACCTTCTCTACTACCCAGATCCACAGCATTCTTTTCTTTTTCTACCTTCATCCATATTTCAAATCCCAGTTTTCCTTTCTGTCATCCCAGATCCACTCTATCAATTCCTAGTCACTGCAAACTCAGCCCAGTTTCCATCAACCCAGTTCATTTTTCTATCGTATCCCATTAGATATAAATTTTCTTGCATCCTTTTTGTTTCTTTTGTCTCAAATCTCTTCTACAGGTTTCCAACAGTCATTATAGAGCTTCATCACCTTCAGATCCAGAGCTCTATCATTCTTGGTTGTATTTGGATCCATCTGCTTCCAGTCATCATTGACTAACCCTCTACAGCCTAGGTCAGTCATCAACCCAGTCAGGTTTGGTTTAATTTGCATCTATTTTAATCAGATATGTACTTTCCTTACATTTTATGCATTTCCAGTTTCTGTTTATCTCAAATTCTACATATTATCCATTTTTATTATCAATTGATCTTATCTTATTTTATCAATACGGGGGTTGACATCCACATAAGGAATTTCACACTTCTTGGAACTGACTTCATTGGGAAACCCCCTCATCTACCATCTAATCCATTTTCTTTCTAGTTGTCTTTGTTGTATAGATTATCAAGCTTGCAGCAAGGAGTCCATCTTTGTGCTCCATCCATCTCGTCATCGTCATCTTGAGGTACCATAAACCTCCATATTTTGAGTTTTTTATTTTCTTTAAGTACGGGTTCACTAATCTGAGCTAGGAATGAAGAAACTTGGTAAACATTCTGGCACACCCAGTGGGACCACCCTTTTAGGTGAGTCTCTTACATTTTCATTTTCCATTTTCCCATATTTCTTCCATCTTCTACTAACATTGTAGGTAGATTTTTTTATTTTTCTTGTTCGTGTTGGGATTTTGGATTGCTTGGATATTGATTGTTGCTTGCTTTATTTTGAAGATCAGATAAAAAGGAAAAGTGAAAACCAGGTATTCCCCTTTTTTTTATTTTCTCCTTTTGTATTCACATTTTTTCCATTCCTTATGTGCTTGTTCTCATCGAATCTCCATATTTGGTTTTGGATTTAAAAAAAACCTTTCATTCTTGCTTGTACATCTAGTGTAAGTAGGGGTTTAATTGGTCACATTTCACACTTCTTCACACATCCAAACTCACAAATCAAATCACACATCTAAACATCCCATACCAGGTGGACCTAATTGGGATTTGATCACCCAATAGGAAATCCGTTGTAGTGTTCTAGCCACATGTTATAAATCCTATACAGACTTGGGCCTCACATACCTTCAGGTATATCGAGGACTCCACAGCCAAAACTACCTGAAACCATCCATAGACTGTCATTTCTTAGGTACCCTTGTTATCCACTTTTCTCTTTTGTACATCTTCTAATTAATCATGATGATAAAAATTTTGTTGCTTGATTTGTTTGTTAATAAATTACATAAACAAATGTTTCATCTATTTCATGCCTATTATCACTCCTTCTCAAGTTCAAGACACACAACAATCCCCTCCATCTAAGGACATATCTTCTTCTAATGATCTTTCCCAACCAACTTCTAAATTTGAGACCACACCTTTGGTTTCCCAACCCCTTCTTTCCATGGTCTCACTTCATGAGGACCATGTCATCCAAAATGACCCCCATCTTGAAATCCAATCCTTCTATCTCTCATCAATCCATTTCCTCTAGACCAGCTACACCTCCATATCTCCTGCTCCTTTAGAGACTCTTGGACCTCCTTCTAGTGCCCTCTTTATGACTACCTATTTCTGTAAACCTCCCACAATCTTACAATCCCATAAATCCACTCAATTGGTGGATCCCATTCCACCCACATCACCTCATATCAACTATATCCCTATACCATCCGCTATTGTCACTAGTATGCCTATCCAACCATCTCAACCTCTTAACACTTACATTCCTACTTATCATATACCTCAACAATCAAATATCCCCATCTCACAACAACCCACCAATCCCATCACATTCCTATTTCACAACAACAATCATTGTCACAACCAATTCAATCTCAACCCCTTAATTATATTCCCCCCTATCAATCATTTCCTTCAACACCATTATATCTCAAACTTATCAAACATATCAACAACCTAACCCATCCACCTCATATACATCTCAAATTCATCCTCCAACATCTCAACCATCTAATGATCCCTTACAATGACCTTTATTAAATAGAATGGCTAACCTTGAAGCCTCTACCTTGGGATCTAAGACCACTTTTTCATATGATCAAATCTGCAATGAACCCATCAATCCATTTGTCCCTATTAAGTCATATCCTCCTCATTGGGAATTTCTGAAGTTTTCCAAGTTCAATAGCAAGGAGGATCCCCAACAACACCTTCAAGATTTTAGACATGCATGTTACATTATCGCCCATGATCAAGATCTCATGCTTCGCACATTTCCTATGTCACTAGTTGGTCCCGCATTAGATTGGTACAACATTATCCCACAACACTCATTATTCACCTTTACTCAACTTGCGCAATTATTCCTAGAAACATTTCTCGATCAACATTGTGTGCAAGATCACCATTACAGACTTATATGATATTTGACAATATGATGATGAATCTATCGTCAGATTTTGTCACATGATGGTGGGGCATTATTAATCAACTATCATTCCCCTTCTACAGATTGAACTCATTGAATTATTCTCACGGTCTTGTGTCAAAGCACATATCTTCAACTCTTCAAATCCAATCATTTTCAAACATTTGAAGAGGCATTCACCATGGCTCGCAAACTTAAACTTGTGCCCTTGAGAAAGGCCATCTTAAGCTTTAATCAAACAAGCCCAAAACTGAGTTCACCAAATCCTCCATGCATGGTGACACATATAAAATTACCACTAATACCATCATGGTTCAATATTCATCCACATCCACTTCTCACATTGAGCCTTTGCAAAGAGCTTATAGACCATCTCCTAATTATACCCCATTGGGGAATCATATAGTTCCAGTATTTGACAAGTTGATGGCAGTCCATCTTCATCCAACTTCCTCCCATTTGACCCATTGACAACTCACGACCCAAACCCTGTATGGTATCACAAGGGGTATTATTGTAAATATCATCAAGTCCAAGGTCATGACATTGAGAAGTGTTCATTCCTTCAAGGATCACGTCTAACAACTTATAAATCAAGGGGATCTCCAAATAAACAATCCTACCACATCATCTAGCCAACCTCTTGACATATTTAAAAACCTTTTCCTAATCAGCCATCAACAAATAAATTTCACCTCCCACCTCTTATGCAATCTAATGCTCACACAATTAACACCATAAATCAAGAAGTCTACATTATTGCCTACATCCACTACCCCATTATCTACCACATCTACCTTTACTTTAGACACTTCTTCTACAGAAATAGCCTCCTCCAATATCCATGTTTATCTCTACACCAATCATACCACACTATCACACCAATATCAACTTCCCACGTGTCCTATATCCACATCTACTCCTCCCCTTTCCTATCTATCCTACACCTACTATGTCAACCATATCAACATGCATACCCACTACTACTACATCCTTCAATCTATCTATATCTAATTCGCCTATCAAACATCTACCATTATCTACATCTCTATACCCACTTCCACCTCAATCACATCTTCTAGAATAACCACACCTACATCTACATCTCAATTTACACATATATCTATGATACCCCTTGAAACATTTATGACAAAAACACCCCCACTTAAGACAACCACAAATGATATTCATACCCCATCTACAAAACCAATCCTATCTGCACCACCAAATCCTAGACCTATACAATCTACAACCCCTTCCAATATCATCAAGTGCAGCATCATTCAAAAACCCCTTCCATCCTCAATATCATCATCTCTGACACAATCCACATCATCTGGCTCTACTTCTGCAGAACCCACCGATTGAAATTGTAATAATCCCCGCCAAGGGTAAAACCTTGTATCCCAAGCCCAAGTAAACCAAATGTTACATCATCACTCTTGGGGCACTTCCCTCCATCTTAGGGCCAAGCCCTTCATCTAAGACACCCATCATTAACCAACCCAAATCCAAGAAATCTAACCATCCTTTTAAATCCAATTCCCCTTCAAAATCAACTAAGTCCCAAATCATTAAAATCTAAATCACAAATATCCACTTCTCCTTCCAACTCTAAATTTGGACCAAAGGACTCTCATGAGGTCCTCATCAAAACAAACCACCTCCTTCACCTTCATCTACCAAGTCCACTTCAGTTTTCATCTAACCTCTTCTTCAAAAAACCCCATTGGGTTCCTACACTGAAATCTTTCAACGCTTACTCCAAACCTCAACAATCACCCTTCCTCCTATCAAATATTTTGATCCACACTCTCCAAAACCTCCTTGGTTTGATCCTAACATTGTGTGTACTTATCATCGCACCCCAAGCCATGACACTGAACATTGTAAGGCCCTCCAAACTCTCATCCATAATCTAATGGAGGAATATGGTGAAGACCATCCTCTTCCTTCTATCTCATCCACATCCAAATCCAATCCTCCAATTAAACCCTCATCCTTCATCTCCTAAGGCATCTAAGTTAGGTTCTTCATCTAAATCATTCATTGTAATCCCTCCTCCAAGATCTATTTCTCCTAAAATGAGGCCTCCTCTCTTCATCGATGACACCATCCATGTTACTAATCCTCCTCTCCATCACGATCCTCAATCATTTATCCAATAAAAACCTAGAGGCATCATCACCGCTCCTTCTAACATATCCTACCCAATCTCCCTTGCATCTACTAGCTCCTTTCCATATCTACGTCCAAGTTTCCTAAAGTGATGCAACATCTCTCACTAGGGGAGAATCCACTCCTCTCTCTTAGTCCTTTCACATCTCCTCCTTCATCCAACCATACCATGGACATCGATGACACTGTGTCTTTTTACCTTGACTTCTTTAAATCTCTACAATCACTCTAGGACCGGTCTATTATCAGGATAGTCCTCTTCCTCTTAATCCCCACATTGTCTCATCTAATATCACCTAATCTTATCTACTTATCTTCACTAGTTTTTTATCTCATCTCATCCAATCTACTTATATATTATTGCATCTTATTTTAAGTCCACCTTTGTGGCTATTTGTGCCTCTCTCAGGGCACCATCTGTTCATCCTAAGCCCACTTTTTGTGGCCATATTCATCTCACCATGGATGCATATTTCCTTGTTATTCGAAAGATAGCGCATAATCTTTTACCTCCTCTTATCTATCTCACCTCATCCAATTCTCTGCAAGATATATCTCATCCCATCTACTCTCACATCTCAAAGAGCGTGACTTTAACATTGGTGACCTTTTCCTTAAAGAAAATCTAAAAAGTGTCACTACTCTAGAAAGGATCCAATGTGGAAAGTTTTCTCCCAACTAGATTGGACCATATATATACACATAATTAATCTTAAACCTATCTTCCCTTGATGGTAAACTGGAAACAAAACCTCTTAATGCATTGCACTTGTGGTCATTCTATTGTTAACATACCTACCAATGTGTACTTAGTCATCCCACTGGTCATCCATCCATCATTAGCCATTTCCATCTCTCATCGTAATGATATGGAATTATGTGGTCTACCATCACTTTCCTAGTCATGACCTTAAATATGGGCACCATGACTCTACTCATAGCATATTCCTTATGGATAGGTTCTTCCTTCTTTGTGAGAACTCTGCAAGATCATTACATCCATCACCCTCTTATTACCTATTGGAACCACGCTAAGGGTCACAAGGTGTCACTTGTACATTCATTATCCCCTCCTAAGTGGCCTACCTAGCTATCCTTAGCTCTTCCCCATAAAAATTCAAAATTCCATGGATGCTCATATCAAAATTAAAAAAATAGAATGCTCCCTCGAAGGACAACTATTCATGTAAAAGTATATAATGAAAAAAATTCAAATACTATAGACTGATCCCTTGAAGGAAAGCTATCATATATATTATATCCTGTCATTTAAAAAAAAGTCAGAAAAGAAAAAAGTAGACCACTCCCTCGAAGGATGGCTACTCCTTTATCATGGATCAGTGAAGACTTCCCACATTGATCAACCTTTTATCTCATAAAGCAAAGCTTAGAAATCCTAAGAAAACTTCCCGCAAAATCAACTTTCTCATCCTAGAAAACTTCCCACATTGATCAGTTTTCTTTTCCCCTACCCAAAGCTGGGGCATAGACCTAGGGAAATCCACCTATGGAGAACCTAGTTCCTACGTACAAGTCACATCTAAACCCTTTGTCGTGTTGACATTAGGTTCATAAGTCTCACTTTCCATTTTCCTCATGATCCTTGGAATAACTAACTATTGTTGGTATGTGTTAACACCTGCTATTGACTATGCAAGTGCATTGCCTTAAGTGGATCCATTTCTTGTTTACCTCCAATCTGGTTTGAAGCATTGTTTCCTCATTCGCTCCTTACTACGATGAAGTGTATGCTTCTACATTTTGAGTCACCCTAGTCAAAATCATTTTATCTTTCTCTCAAATCCAATCTCATATCATTCTTATGTAACCATTCTATCTCCATTTTATGTGTCAATCCTATTTTATCCCTTTATCCCATATCATCTATTATCTTACATATGATGCTAATCTCACTTCCATCATCTTTTTTTCACCTTACCTATTTTTTCTCATTCACATCTATCCAAATTTATCTCATCTAAACCTCATCCATCTATCTTATCTTATCCATCATCCAATATTTTATCCAACTATCTTTCCTATCCTTTGGATTGGTGTGACATCCATATCACACCTTTCCTTATTTTGCATGGCCCATTTTTCCCATCTTTGTTCCCTTTTGGGGAACCTCTATCTCATCTTAATTCCACCATTGTGACCATATTTTTCATCCTATTCCTACCCAGACACATTTTTTTTGCTTCCTCACGTTTGAAGGACATTGCATCCTCTTTTGACCCCAAATTTTTACAGGACCATTGTTTTGACCATCCTTGCATTTGTTTGCACATATTCTCGATGTCTGCCTTTTACCTATTGGTCACGTGGCTTGTACATCCATTTGAGTGGATTCCCTCCATATCTCAGTGATCTTTTTTTACTCACAGGGTCCATAGGCCATTAACATCAGCTCCCTCGTATGTCGTGTTATGTCCCTGCTGATGTGTTTCTAGGATCAAGGCCATATTTTCATTTTGTTTGTGTTATTATACTATCAATAATGCTTCCCCCGTGCTTGGGGAATTCTTTTCCTTCTTTTCTCATCTTTTCTCCTTTCTTATATCCATTATTAACCTTCTTCCATCTATCTCTTTCAAACTCATCATTCAATTCCTCTTTGCATCATCAATCCCTTGTTTGATGGGGAGCACCTCATCAATCATCTTTTCATCTCTTATAGTTGTTGTCTCATGGATTTCCCAATGCTAACCACTCAATAAAAAGAGGTAAATGTAGATACCAAATTTGGTATCTCTACCCTTATCACCCCATGTTCACATCTTATCACCATGGTCATCTATTCAAATTCATATTTTATCTATTTCCTACCTTTCCCATCTATTATCCCATTCATCCCAAATTATTAGTAATCATCATTAATTATCCCCTAATCCTCATCTCATTATTTAATTATCCCTAAATCATTTTAATCACTCCAATCATCCCTAATTATCCTCCCTAGGTTTTCTTTTCCCTAAGTCTCTCATATGTCATCCCTTAGATCTCTAGTTTATCCTCCCTAGGCTATCATTTATTAAATTTACCCATCTAAGCCCTTTATTTACTTATTCTAACCTCCCACCTACCCTCATATCCTTTCTATGCATCCCTAACCCACCTAAGCACATCTAAACCCTAATCCCGCTTCATTTGGGCCTCTTTTCCTCAATCTGGGCATCATCCCACCACCCTAATAGACAATTACCTATGATCGGTGATGACCCGCCTAGGTCGTCGTCAACCCTATAAAGTGACCCTCGCCCCACCTCCCAAGGGGATGTTAATTTGGATTCAATATTTTATTGCAAACTTGCAAACTTATCTTGAGGGCCTGAGCTTCTCTTCAACTATCACATTCTTCGTAGAGTTCCTTTGAGCTTGCTTGCATCAATATTGGAGACTTTGAGGAGTTTATCTTCATATTGCTTTGGTGTACTCATCATTGCATTATCATTTTTGTTATTATCTACTACTAACATTTTTCAGGTTCAGCTACCATAAAGATCCAGTTCCAGGATTCCCTTCCTCTCATCTTGTTTGCAGGTTTTCATTCCATCCCATCTATCAACGTTCGAGCCTAGGTCATCCCAAGTCACCGTAAACCTTGTCTAGTTGGTGTTAACCTAGCCTCTTTTACATCACCTTCTCTGCTATCCAGATTCACAGCAGTTTGTTACCCTTTTTCTGCCTTCATCCATATTTCATATTTGTCTAATTTACCTTTCTGCCATCCTAGATCCACTCTATCAGTTCTCGGTTTCCACCAACTAAGCCTAGTCACCATCGCCCTAGTTAATTCATCTTTCATATCCCCTTAGACTAACGTTTTCTTACATCCTTTCTATTTCTCATATCTCATATCTCTTCTACAGGTTGTCAACAGTCATTACAGAGCTTCATCACCTTCAGATCTACATTCAAAACTCTCATATCTGCATTCTCATTTGTTATTTGGATCCATCTTCTTCCAATCGATGTCGACTATCCCTATGCATCCTGGGTTACCGTTGACATGGTCAAGTTTGGTTTAATTTGCATCTATTTTAATCAGATCTATACTTTCCTTACATTTCTACATTTCCAGTTTCTATTTATCTCAAATTCTACATATTATCCAATTTGTTTATCATTGATCTTATCTTCTTTTATCAATACGGGGGGTTGATATCCACATAAGGAAGTTCTCACTTCTTGGAATTGGCTTCATCGAGCAGCCCCCTTATCTACTATCTAATCCATTTTCTTTCAAGTTGTCTTTATTGTGTAGATTATAAATCTTACAGTGAGGAGTTAGTCTTTGTGCACATCCATATCCTCATCCCATCTTGAGGTACCATAAAACCTTCATATTCTGAGTTGCTAGTTTCTTTTATTACTAGGTCATTAACTTGGATAGGAATGAAGAAACTTGGTAAAAATTTATACTTTCACATTTATTTGTTTTAGAAGAGCCTCCTGTAACCATCCCCCAAAGGGTAACTCTTCATTAGGAACTAGTTTCCTAATGGGTGTCACAATCACCTGCCACCACCTGAGTCTCAACAAGTGTAAGTTTATTTTGGGTCAAATGTTTTCACCATTTTATTACTCATCTTTAGGCTAAATGGCTATATTGCGGCCTCAGATCCCTATTTTTCTCATTAATTACTTAAATTATATTAGTGAAAATTTCCCCCTCATGTGTAGGAGGTGGCGAAGATGACCCGACTATGTGAGGGGGATGAAAGGATCTACCTATATATTCATCATGATTCCATGTCTCAACAATTACTTCAATAATTTGTGTACTTGGTTCTTCCTCCCCTATCTTGCCTGTCATGCTAACACCCTCCACACTTTCTGATGAAAAATTAGTGGCTTATTTAGTAACATGGAGCTGCTCAATATTCCCTTGTAATATTTTCACAATATTCTCTACTCCAGGATGCTCCACAACTTCCTTCTCCTGGATTTTAGGTTCCTCGCAAAGAGTGGGGTCCTCTTTTTCAACATTGAATTCTTCCTGAATTGGATTCAAAACAACACTATCTCCCTATTATATTCCTAACATATTCAACATATCATAAAAAACTTCATGTGTTCAGGGTTAATATAGTATCCACTTTGATTGTCAGGTTCCCCTCTAGATATTGTTGGCATGTGTGAGTTTAGGTGTTGGCATTGATTTAAAACACCATTGATGAAAAAATGATGATGGAAGAGTGATAGAATGTGCTTGACATGATGATGGAATGGAGATTCATGTTGATTCATGATGGTATGAGTGGACAAGGTGAGAATGGCTTGGTATAATAAGTCTAATTAGGTGACCTAGCTAGCCTAGGTGATGGAGCATGGTGGTTTATTATACATGATGACTTAAGGAGAATGGTATATGCATGGTGAGTATGATTTTATAGTATTTATACACTCACATGATTTTGAAAGTGTAGGTATAGATGGAGGACTCAGTTATAGGTGTTCATCTAGACCTAGTCTAGGTACTTAGAAGCCAAATGAAGCACAAGATTCAGTTTGAGAGCCATGCGAGCTCATTGAGGCATGAAAGGGTGTGAGACATGTTTTATTTTGTGTGTTAGGTCCTTTTTTAGAGCTTGGAATTATATTCACGAGGTTTTCCTTCTTGGTCATGGTGCAAACTAGGCCTAATCTCAGTGTTTGGAAGCCTATTAGAGCATGATAGTCAATCGCAGGTATGTGTGAGCTATTGAGATCACTCATGGAGGTATTTAAGGTTATTTTAATCATATATATGCATTTTGGAGATGTTTCATGCTTGGTTTTAGTTTTGGTTCAGTTGGTATTGGCCTAGAAGATGTAAAATCCTAAGGCATAGTCATGCAAATGAGATGAGACATGAAGCTATAGAGATATTTATGGCTTGGTGAGAATTGGAGATGTTATTAGGGTGTGTTGTGAGAATTTGTTTTAGGTTTTTGTGATGAAAATTTTGTAAGTTATAGTGTTTTTGGTGAATCAAGGTGTTTGAGAATGCATTTTCCAACTCGAGTAACAACCTCTGATACTCATTGTGAATTGTATGATTTGTATGGGAGAAAGAGATATTTGGGTATGTATCTAAATTGAGATAAGAATATTTTACAAAAGGAATGAGGAGGTTTCATCATCATATTTTTATGAGCGAATGTTAAGAAGGTAAACTTTTTTTTATGGCTTTAAAACCCTAGGTAAGAAACGAATTGGATAAAATTTATTATAATGAGCCTGTTTTGATTAATGTTGATAATGTGATGATTGGAGGTTGTAAATGAATCTTCCATATTTTTAGAAAGGTATCGTAGAGAATACAAAAATTTGTGAACCCCATTCAAACATGAAACTTTATGAATTTTTTTAGTTTTTAGAAAAGTTATCCAAAGAAGGTATTGATTAAATTAACATTGTTTGGAGCTTGAGAGTTTTTATAAATTTCCATGATAGTTTCAGGACATGGTTAATGTCCTAGAGGGAAAAGTGTGGCCTATTTATGAAGGCTGGTTTTTGGGCTTGTAAAGGACAATTGTGAGGAGTTACAGAGATTGACCTGGTCGAAGGCCTACCACTTGGAATTGGAAGGAAAGGTAAGATGTTATGGAAAGTAGATTTAAAGAAATTTCAAATGGTATATTTCTTTTTTCATGATGAGGTGTTTTGATAGGTCAACCAGCTCAGTTTGTGAAGATCAAGTTTGATTATTTTCAGGACAATATTACTTTGGCTAGAAGATGGAGGTAGAAGACATGAGTTTTTAATTAGTTGACGATTTATATCCATTAGAGAGTGAAGAGGCATGAATTTTTAATGTAGTGAAGGAATTTTGAAGTCTTGATAGTGGAAAAAGGGATGAAAACCAGTTGAGTTTCCAAATCTTCTTTCTTGGTAACTCAGTTTGGTGAAGAGGAAAGTAAGTGTGGTTTACATTTTTGGATGTTTCATGAGGTCTAGCAAGAATGGATGTGTTATAAATTTTAGTGGATTTCTAATGAATGGTTACGTGGCATAGTTGAGGTACTATAGTGTGATATTGAGGTCCATAAGTGAAGACTGGTTCCCAAAAATAATTTTTCTATAAAGGAAATGGTCCTTAATAGTGTTGTGAAGAATTTGATTGGTGAAGGTTACTGTGCGATCATGTATGGTGTTGTTATGTTATGTTTGACATGTTTGAGGTATTTGGAGGCTTGAAAAATCATGGTGATGATTTTAGAGGTATTTTATGTGCATGGTGATGAGGTTTTGAGCCATTTTTGGCTTGATTGTGTGTCTTGGTGCATGGCCAACCTACGTGGGTCCATCTTAAGTGTTTTTATGAATGTGTTATTATATTTGTAAGTTTTATTGGTTGAGATCCTTAACACAAACCGAAACTATGTTATGATTTTGAGATAAGAAGCCTATAAAAGTGTATGTTTGGTTCAAATTTGAACTAGTGACATGGATAATTTTAGTGGCGAATATTCATAATTTGGCGAATAGTAGGATTTTGGGAATTTGATTTTGGTGATTTTTTACGGCTATGAAAGTTATCAGGTTTAACCCAAAAATTCCACAAACAATAAATTGTCCCATGTGAAGAGATAATGAATATCCAATTCTAATGTTTATTTTAATATTGAATCACTGCATGATTGAAATGCTGAGATTTTAAAACATTATTGGATCACCAAGAAATCTATTGCACCTTATTGGTCCCTTGGGCTCATTCACTGACCTGTATGGGATTTTTTTAGGAATTTGATTAAATTCTTCATTTATATATACATAGATGTTGATGTAGATTATAGAATCACTTATAATTGAGAAAATTTTGAAGGTTTTTTAAATCTTTTATGATTTTTTTCTCTCTCTCTCTCTCGTTGCTTCTCTAAAAATCATTGCTGTATATTTGGTTCTCCCTTTTTTTCTGCTATGTACTGCTACACGTACCTTCTCTATTCTCCTTTGCTATATATTTTATGATGTTACATACATATTCCTCCCTCCAGCTTCCGCTTTAAATATCCCCCTTTTTCTATATTCTCTACTACATCTATCATCCTTTGACCATGTCGTGACCAAAAATTGAACCTGAAATATTTACCTATTTTCGTTGAATCTGGGGTGTGAAGTCTGCTCAATCCCATTTCTATAGAATGTGGTAGAATCATGGCACATGTCTTGCATGGATGATCAAGATGAAATGATCTTCCTTGACCAAGGGGGCCGGACCTGTAACACAATACAATACAATAAATTCCATGTGGTTTACATCGAGTTGGGGGAGTTCATAGGGAACACAACAGGATGTTACCACTTGGATATGTTAGTGTAGGTTATTATTTATCATTTTATTTATTTATTAGGATAATTATTACAATTGTGTTAACCCTACACTTATTGGGTTAGCTTGCTTAGGTGTACTAGTTGTGTGGAGTTAACTTACTAGTTGTGTTGAGCTAGCTTCTTAGTTATGCGGAGTTAGCTTATTAGTCTTCTGGAGTTAACTTAACTACCAGTATCAGTTAGTGAGAGTTCTTCAAATTTGATTTAGGTAGTATGTGCACTTCCATCCCTCTATATGTACATATTTCTTATTGAGTAATTCAATTCATTGTATTGTAATGTATTGATCATTATGGATTATGATGGATTTCCATATATGGTATTTTAGCTCTTCTATTTTGCAAATCTAATGTGGTGGGCTATTATAATATGCTATTTTAGATTGGAATAATTTATTATCATTCCTTTCATGGTATCAGAGTGATAGATGATGCAAACATCTATCTATAAGTTTTTCTTTGCAAGCAAGGGTTTATTAGTTTCATGTATTCAGAATTTGTTAGCACTTTTCTGTAGCATGTATTTTTATGAAAACATGAGTGCAACATTCGATTTGGAAGGTGCAAAAACCATAGAATCAATTGTAAACTCAAACATGTTTTGAGACAATAAAATATAGACACATATCTGTACCCTCTGGGTGCATTCTTTTATCCATTGGATATAAGCGGTGTCCCTTCTGAATGCATTATTTTACCCTCTAGATATTTATATTTTGGATGCAATATTTTATTCACTAGATGTAAATCTATACCCTCTTGGTGCATTATTTTATCCATTGGATATAAGTGTGTACTTTCTAGATGCATTCTTTTACCTTATGGATATTTTTGTTTTAGATGTATTCTTTTATGCATTGGACACAGATCTGTACCCTATCGGTGCATTCTTTTATCCATTGGATATAAGCGTATACCTTCTAGATGAAATATTTTACCCTATGGATATTTATATTTTGGATGCAATCATTTATCCATTGTGCATTGATTTGTACCATCTAGGTGCATTCTTTTATCCATTGTATATAGACAGGTACCCTTTGGAATAATGATTTACCCTCTAGACATTTAGGTTTTGGGCATAGGATTTTATCCTTTGGTCACAAGATTGTATCATGTGGATGCACTCTTTTACCCTTTGGACATTTGGGTGTCACATGTACCTTTTAAAAAAACATCAGCATTAAAATATTATTTTATTAGCAAAACCTTCTAGAGCTCATAACTTTTGATTTGTAGCTTAGATTAAGGTGATTTTTTTTGAAATTGTGTATTTTTATCGAGATCTACACATTGGTGAAATTTTTATACACATATTTCAAATGTAAAAGGTAATTTTACTCATTGTAATATTTACATGCACTCAATTATAAAGTGCCAAATTGGGAGGGTGTTATAATCACTTGTGGACATAATTTTGGTTGAGCCTGACATCATAAACTTTTGGGTGTTGCATTCTTGTATCTATGGGTGTATACGTTTATATCTCTCTTATTTTTTGAGATATTTTGGATCTGTATTTTTGAAATTTTTTGGCATGTTGATAATCTCTCTTGTGGGGGAGCTATTCTGATGAAACCCAATATAAGTTTGTTAGTGTTTAAGTCATTGATTTTGACAAACCATACATATATGTGGTGTCACTCTACCAATTTATCAGTATGAAAGGGTGTGGTGTTGGTAATGATTCTTTGGGTTTCATGTCCTTGCCTTGTTATCTTGGATTTTCTTGGATTGTGGCACTCCTATTTATTTGGATCTCATGTCCTTTCCTTTTTTCCTTGGTTATGGTTCTTTGATCGTGACACACCTATTTGTAGCAGTTGATCTTGCTTCTTTGGATTTTGTGTCCTTGGCTTGTTACCTTGGATTTTCTTGGATCGTGGCACTCATATTTATTTAGATCTTGTGTCCTTACCTTGTTACCTTGGTTTTTCTTGGATAACAACACACCTATTTGTAGCAGTTGATCAAATTATGTTTATTTTTTTACACTTTTGACATCACTCCATTGACAGTCTCTTTGCTTGGAGCTATTATGGTGAAGCCCAATGTTATTTTTTTGAGTTATATGATCGAGAAGTAGATTCAAACCACATTTCACACCAAAATTCTTCATCATTATACGAGTTTTTGGAGCCAAGCTTATTAGGTTATCCTGCAGTGGGATTTTACTCTCTCTACTTTGTTATTACTTGTTTTGGGTACCTTGCAAATTCTAATTTTCCTAGTTATTGTACTTGGGTACCTCGTCAGTTTTTGTTTCTGGGACCCACCTTATTTTTCTCCCACCTAAGCTATGCTTATGGGAGGGTGTTAGTATAGGTTATTATTTATCCTATTATCTATTTATTAGGATAATTCTTACACTTGTGTTAGCTCTACACTTGTTGGGTTAGCTTGCTTAGGTGTACAAGTTTTGTGGAGTTAGCTTAGTAGTTGTGTGGAGTTAGCTTCTTATTTATGTGCAGTTAGCTTATTAGTCTTATGAGATCGCAGCGTGGAACAATATTCTTATTGTTACTTTCAGGAGATAGATTTTAGTGGGAGATTTAAAATCTAATAGCAACAAATATATTAATTCTCATCAACGAAGTTGTTGGGGAGAGGGAAACAAGATTGAAATCATACAGTAGGATCAAGATTACCAACCACCATTAGTTTTGACATGATTTGGTGAGTCGGACCTCAGTGACTTCCACTAGAGAGAAAATTTGACAGAGGGTATTATCCAAACTAGTTTTAGGAGATTTTCCATTTGATTTCCAACTAATTTTTAGATTTTTACCATTTTCACTATGAGAACTGTTGTTGCAAATCAGTAGCACCCCTGGATGTTGATCAGTCTTCTAGTTTGACATCTTGGACATCCAGTGTGATTGCACAACATTGAATCCTCTCCTCAAGTGTGGGACTTGTAAAAATGGGAGAGGAATCTCAAGATTAGAGGCTGGTTCCTTAACTCCTCTAATCATATATACCACTTACAAGTTGCAGAGGTTTGAATTCCTAGTTCCTACTCTAAATTCCAAGGGGACAAAGATAGGACATGCAAAAAACTAAAACTAATGCTAATGAGGTGATGCACCAGAGGAATGGTGAACATTTTTTGCTTCTGCAGATTGACACAGATCATGGGAATGTAACAAAAATTCATGCACAAACTGATGACATGTAATGAAATATCAGAAAGAAAGCAAACAACCTAAGTAGAGGAGTGAAACTCATTCACAGAGCTTGCATTGTCATTTTTAATGTCAAAATACATACATTACAGCATCTGGGAGATAGAACACATGTTGAAGTCCTAGAAGAGGCCTGATTTTTCCCCAAAAATCACTTTTTAAGGTGAAAGAGGGAGCCTGCAATACATGAAAATGTTCAACCCTTTGAAAATGAGCCAAATCTGGCTTTTACAATGCCAGAAACAACTCCAGGAGAGAGAAATGAGGGAAAATGTGGGAGAGCTTCAACCACTGACCCAAAACACATTAAAATAGCATGGGCATGCTTACAGGCCCATCCCATGACATTTTTTGTGATGCTGGGAGAGAATACGAGCCATTCTTCATTAAAAATGGTGGTTGAAACGTCATTTCTGTCCATGACCACGTGCCAAAGGCGTTTTTAAATTTTATCTCTCTAAAATCCATCAAAATTAAAAAATGACCCCAAAATATTGTAGATAATTTCACCAACTTTCCATTGATATAAAGAACGTGAAAAACTGAGCTCTGGATCGAAAGATATGGCCGTTTGAAATTTTAGGGCAAAACAGGGCCAAATCAGATTAGTAGGCAAATTTTTTTAAATTTTCCACTTTTTGGTCATTTGGAAAATTTTCCAAAACTTCCCCGTGCTCCACCATTTAGGGTGCCATGTGGCATGTTTTGATTAGGCATAGGCCTTTAATGCTTCATTTTCCATTATTTTTCCCTTTGGAAAATTTTCCAAAAATACCCCGCCAGGCTGATGATCTAAGGACACGTGGCACGTGCTGATTGGGCGCGGGCTTGTCCTCCTAAAGTTTCCATCGCTATTTGATCCTATTTCTTGAATTGGACATGTGGAAAAACCTCATTCGTTGCGGGCCTTTCCCTTCAAATTTTCCATGCGGGCTTGTCTTGTATCTTTTGCTGCCACCTGACACGTGGCAAGATGTGATTGGTTCGCGTTCGGTGGGTGATTTTTTCCCTTGAAATTTCCTTCTTTTTCCTTTGGGAAAATTTCCCAAATTCTCCCTGCCTTCCACCAGTCTGAGACACATGGCACAATTTCATTCACCGCAGACACTCTGTAAACATTTTTCCTTTTGCGTAATCCCTTTTGGAAAAAATCCCAATCTCCCGCTGCACTCCACCATTCTGGGTGCCCGGGGACACGTGGCCTGCTCTGAATAGTTGGAAGGCCTGCAGGAAAATAATTTTCCTTTTGAAATTTGGCAAAAACACTTTTCCAAAATTCCAACTTCTTCCATGCTCCGCCAGATCGATGCCATAGGACACATGTCGTAACATGATTGGTCGGCGGGCCTTCCTTTTGAAATTTTCCATGGTGCTAACACTTAGTCATTTTTTCAATTTTTTCCCCCAAACACGTGGTATAATCTGATTCACCGATGGGCCTGCAGGGAAAAATATCCTTTTTGAAAACTTTTCCAAACACTTGGTAAAAAAAAACAAGTTTTCCTCTGACCCCTGCCACTTCCTTGGACACGTGGCGCCATTTCATTGGCCGTAGGCCTTTCAGGGGAAAATTTCCCACAAAAACTCCACCAGGCCATAACTTCAAAAATACATGGAGTTAGGAGGAAAACTTTACCTTTCTGGAAATCTGAGAAAGAGCTCTATCCAATGGTGTCATTTTCAGAAAGTTTTGATTGTCTAAAAATCAAAAAATTATGACTGAGGCAAGAGAGAGGGAAGAATGAAAGGAGTTAGCCACAAAATGAGCAAGGGGATACATTTTGGATAACAATTTTGGTGACTCAGAGGGGTCATCTGCTTGTTAGATGAAGTTACCAGTTGCCTGAAGAAATCTATTGGGCATGGAGTCATCAAATTCTCTGTTTGGTACCCCAACTGACTAGAACACTACAAGGAGGAAGATGGAGGGTGAAACACCATCTGATTGGAGCAAGGTCTACAAGACACATTCCCAGGAACAACAAGCTTGTGCCAAAGCACTTAGGGAAAGCAAAGCTAATCTACAGCAAAAAAATGTGCAAAAGCACTTTGAGGAATGAAAACCTAAGCTAATATGTACAGGGTGGAGAATTTCCTTCAGTAGCAATACTTTAGATAGATCCCATTGACTGGAATTTGTAGTTCTTCGCCATTTAATGAAGACAATTGGAAAGTTTATCTGCCCTTACACTTTGTGACCATGTATGGGCCACTCCAAATGGCATCAAATTTTGAATGCTTTCCCAGTTTTTCTCTGTCTGCATCCCATTTTAACACTAGATCTCCAACTTAGAAAGATCTATCCTTGGCCTTCCTATCAAAGGTCTTCTTGATTGAGGCTTGATCCTTCTCCATTGCTTAGGATGCCTGATTTTTAACTTCTTGGAGCTCCATCAATTCTACATATATGAATTCCATGGGCTCAAACTCCAATAACTCCAACTGTTTCATGAGTTCCAATGTTGGCAACTCAAGTGACATGGGTAAAATTGTCTCTCTTCCATAAACAAGCTTGAATGGGGAGTAACTTGTAGATATTTTAGGAGTTATCCTATCAGCCCATAAGGCTGATTTCAACTTAGTATTCCAAGACCTCTAATTTTCATCAAGAGTCCTGCTAATGATCCTCAACAAGTTCTTGTTTGTAGATTCAACCTAGCCATTACCCTAGGGTAATAATTTGATGAAGTGCTTAGGTAAATCCCATTCTTGATAGCCCATTCAGTCACCTTGGACGTAATGAATGCCAATGCATTATCTGATATTATTGTCGCAGGTATGCCAAATCTCGTTGCTATTCCCTCATAGAAATCTAGGATGCTAGATTCATTTGCTTCCTTGAGTGCTACTGCTTCAGTCCACTTGGTGAAATAATTTGTTGCTGTTAGAATCCATTTGTGCCCTTGGATTGAATTGATATTAATGACTCCAATGAAGTCCAAACCCCATTGCATTAATGGCTGGTCAACTAAAATTGGATGTAATGGAAGGGCAGCTAGCCTCTCTTTACCTGTGAAGAATGCACAATTCTTGCACCTCTTGATCCATGCATAACAATCACTGAAAATCTTGGGCCAATAATAGCCAGGCCTCATGATCTTCAGAGCTGTCACTCTCGGTGCAAAATGACCACCGAGCTGATCCACCATGGAACTCTTCTAACATCCTATGAATCTGATTTGTACCAATACATCTCAACAGCACTCCATTCACATCCCTTTTGAACAAAACACCATCAACAAGGGCATATGGGACAGCCTGCAATCTGAAGTGTCTTCTTTTGGTCTTGTTCATCTCTAGAGGGCATAGCCCTATGTTTAGGAAGCACATTATGTCTTGGGTCTAGCAAGGAGTGAGGACACCATCATTCTCCTCTTGAGTGCTTCTTTGCTCATGGCTATCTTGCAACGCCAAAACAACCTCCTTCTCATTGCATGCTTCCTTTTGTTTTCTCAAAATTAGTTGCTCACACAATCATTTTCCTCTGACCAACTTGGTGAATTTTATCTCAATGTCATACTCCATGACACGAGTAATCCAACCTGCTCTCTTTTCATTCAAGTCTTTGTTGAGGAGGAAGTCTTTAACTCCCACATGATAAACCAACAACTGAACCTTGTTGTTTGAAACTAGATGCTTGAATTTATTCAAGCTTCTGATTACTACAAGAGCATTCTTTTCAATGAAATAATATCTCACCTCATAATCCTCCAAGCTTTGGCTGAAGAAAGCAATTGGCTGCTCATCATTGTCTTTGTTCTGTTGTACCAAAATTGCAGAAATAGTATCATCATCCCCAAATGCATAGAGGATGAAATCCTTGGAGAAATCTAGGTTGATGAGAGTTAGGGCTTGAGAGATGGCTTCTTTGATTACTTCAAAACTTTCCTTACCTTCTGATGTCCATTTGAAAGCCATGATTTTATTTAACATCTTGGTGATAGGCTTGACAAGGGTTGCAAAATTTGGGACAAACCTCCAAACAAAATTTATTCTCCCCAAGAAACTTTGAAGGGCCTTCTTGTGGCTTGGCAATGGTAGTGCTCTTACGGCTTCAACTCTTTCTAGATCAATTGCTAATCCTTCTTTGGAGATAATGTGGCCAAGGAGTTTTCCTTCATGGGCTAGAAAAATACACTTTTTAGGATTCAAGGATACTCCAAATCTTCTGCACCTTTGGAACACTTGTCTCAAATGAAAGAGGTGGTCTTCTACATTTTTTGAAAAAATAGTGATATCATCAAGGTATATCAGCACAATGTTGTTAATAAAACACTTGAACACCATGTCCATTGCTCTTTGGAAGGTAGGTCCAGCGTTGGACAGCCCAAATGGCATCTTCCTGTATGCATAAGTTCCCCATTTGGTTGTAAAGGATGTCTTGAACTGATCCTCTTCTTTCACCATAATCTGATTATACTCTGAATATCCATCAAGTAATGAAAACCTCTCAGAGCCAGCAACAACCTGTAAAATCTTCTCCATAGAAGGAAGTGGATAATGGTCCTTGAGAGATACTCTATTCAAATCTCTGAAGTCAACACAAAATCTGATTTCCCCACTCTTCTTTCTAACTTGAACCAAGCTGGCCACCCAACTAGAATGCTTGATAGGGAATATGATTCTTGATTTTATCAACTTATTCAATTCCTTTCTCATGAGAGGCTACATGTGTGGATTGACTGGCCTTTGTTTTTGTCTGATGGGTTTAGTACTTGGATCTAATTCAATGGTATGTTGAGCTAACTTGGGATTGAAACCTTTCAAATCTTCATAGCTCCAAGCAAATACATCATGGAATTCTTGACAAAGCTGTATGAACTCATACCTTTCTTGTTCAGTTGTCATCCTACCAATTTGGAGTGATTTGCCTTCTTCCATCGAGATGGACACTGAATCTTCTCCCTTGACTTGGATGTTTGATTTCTCCTTCCTAAAATGATCATTAGGATTGAAAATGGAATCCAAAGTAATAAGTCCCTTTGGAATTTTGTTGGTTCTCAGCTGTACCACTTGGTCACCATACAGCTGCTCCAAATTTTCCTAATTTTTAGTTGAGAACTCAACCTCTTCTTACAAGAAATGGATGATTTGCTGATCATTTTCAAACACTTGCCAACTTACATTGTTGTTTGGCACTGAGGGCCTCAGAATCACATGGATGTTTGGCTATACCTTGTCCTTTTGATTGCTTTCAACAACATCAAAGGCCGCCCTAACTACTACAAGCCTGTCAGTAGCTTGGTTCTCTTTTCTAGGAATGGATTTTATGCCAAATCCCTCAAAATATTCAATGAGGTCCCACACCCTGTTTTTGTAGCACTTGAGTAGATAATTCTTGACAGCATGCTCCCCCTTAACTTGGTTGATAATCAAATCACTATCACCAAAGACTTGCAAGTTCTTTATTCCTCTCTTGATTGACCAATGCAATCCTTGTATCAAAGCTTCGTATTCAGCAATGTTATTAGAGCATGCAAACTGAAATCTAAAAGCTGAATAATACATAAATCCTTGAGGGGAAACTAGCATAGCTCCCCCTCCTGTACCTTGTCTACTCCTTGATCCATCAAAAAACAACTATCATACCTCATTGTTATCCTTGTGGTTTCGCTTGGTGATGCTAGGAATAGGCTGATTTTCTTCATGCATGCAATAGACCCCTAGCTCAGATTCTTCTATTTCTTGATAAGGGTCAAAAGCATGCACCTTATTTTCCCATTCATCAAGAGTTATATCTAGGATGCTTCATTCCTTGGTGTCAGTTTCATCAGTGCTTGGATAATCCTCTTGATCAAACGCTGAACAATTGGTATTGATTTGTCTTGGAGTGTAAGGCTCAATGTGAAAGTGTGCAATAGGTTCAGATCTGATTGTGGCCTTGGTTCCATATCTTGTTTCGAAAAAAATGTGTGACCAATCAGTAGATAAGTAGCCTCCAATCTTGGCTGTGAAATCCCTTGACAAACATAGGACAAAGAGTGGTGGAAGATCTATTACTGAGACATCTTGTAAAACAACAACATTGGGGCAGGTGTGCAAGGTAAGACTCAAGTTTTTTATCACTCCAACTGTTGTTACTGCTGTCCCATTACACTACCCCTTTGGATATGACTTCATATTGAATCCCCAACTGATCAGCTATTTTCTTGGGCATTACTAAACTACTTGCCCCGGAATCAATCATGTAATTGTGTACTAATTGGTTTCTAATGATCAATGTAACATATAATGGAGGGGGCTTCAACATTTTACCTTGTTTTCCTCCATGATTCCCTTCGATGGGTAGCGTTTGTGAGCACCTTTTCTTGCATTTGGACTTGCTGATTTGAAGTTGACCAGTCCTTCATGGCAGCTTGTAGCAAATCTCTCTAGCCTGGGAATTCCCACATTGATATGTTTACATTTGTCTTCTTCATCTGATCAATGATGTTGAATGGAGATGAAGCATCTCTCTGCTGTCCCTTGGCCTTCACATTCATTCCTTGCATATGGGCAGCAACAACTGGCATTTGAGTTGGCCTAGGAGCTATTTTAGGCAGCCCTTGTGTGTTTGGAACTGAATTTTGCTTGCCAATAATTTGTGGAGTAGTAGGAGGTTGTGGATTATTTGGAGCCAATGGCTATTCTTCACCCAAATTCCTCCTTTTTGACCTTGTGTTGGCTGCAACACTTTGGGAAACTATTTGATTAATGTGACAAAAATCCTCTGTCTACCAGTTTACAAGTGTAGTATCATTTGGAGCTGGTTGCTGTTGGAATGTTTCTTGTTGTTGGTTATTTCCTTGACCACCTTCACCCTCCACACCAGTAGTTGTCACCATTAATTCTTGATTTAAGGCACCGTTGAAACACATAGACTATTTGTGAGGTTCATTGCATGGGAAATACCAATCATACTCTTGAGCTATGTTGTTTTGCACTAACACTAATGCCTTAGAGGTAGATATAGCATTGGGATTATAGGGCTGAAATGGTCTATTGGTAGGAGGTCTTGCTTGATTTAAATTTGCAGCTGGATTGGGTGGTCTTTGAGGTTGGTATGGCTACCTATTAGGTTAAGCTTGAGGCTGGAAAGAAGGTCTAAAAATTTGGGCTTGCTACCTTTTGAGTGTAACCAGCTCATTGCCTTGATTTTGCAATTGCTTCATGACTTCTTGAAGTTCATTTGAGGCACTAGAAGATGAAGTAGAAAATTAACTTGAATTCTAATTTCTAAGAGTGGGAATAGGAGCTAAAACAAGCACTTGACTAGTACTTGGGCTCTCTAAACTTGGATATAATGGCATTGGAGGCCTAGGAGCTAGCTTTCCAGCTTGAATCAAACAATTTTCAGCTCTAATAGCAATGCTATAAGCAACAGGGATAGTTGTGCCTCCCATGGATTGAATTAACATAGAAATATTAGAATTTAAAGCTTTAAGGTAATATAGAAAAGCACCTTCTGTTGCTAGCCTCATTGCCACCTGGAATTCTCTCCCAAGTCATTTGAAATCTAAAGTTGAAGTCATTCAGCTGCTCATTGGGAGCTCTCTTGATGGTTGTCAGCTGCTCCAAAAGGTATAAGTTGTCTCCCTTTTCTCCAAACTGCTCATGGAGGGCTATACATAGCTAGTTCTAATTTTGGATAGAACCTGAGGCAAGACTCCTGAACCATTGCAAAGCTTTCCCTTTGAATGAATATGTCAGCAGTTTGACAAAAACTTGCATCTCATTGATATCATGGATTGCACAAATATTAGCAATATCTTTAACATGATCACCAGGAGTGGTCTGATTATCTCTAGTAAAGTATGGGATGTTCTTCAATGCTGCAACTGGGATTGGATTTTATGTATTGAGAGCAAGTGGGTTGTTGCAAGTGAAATTTACATAGGGGTTGTTTTGTGCCATTCTGATTGGCCTTAGAACCCTTGTTGATTGAATGAAAGGCCTACCAGGTGGAGGAGTTGATAGAGTTCTGTTTGGTTGAGATGGAGACGTTTGAATTATCCTCCCTCTTTTCCTTCTTCTTGAAGATAACTAAAGATACTCAAACAACACCTCTTCTTCTCCAACTCTTGACCTTGTGGTGATTTTTCTCATGAGTTTTTAGGTCTGCACTGTTAAAACCAGCTGATGCTTCTTCCTTGGAGTCGCCAGATGTGCAATTTAGGGCTATTTTAAGCAAGAAAATTGCAACAAATGCACATCAATTTTGTTGTAAAAAAGATGAAGACCTCTAAGGTCCCACCGAGCATGCCAAAACTGTTGTTGCAAATCAGCAGCACCCCTGGATGTTGATCAGACTTCTAGTTTGACATCTTGGACATCCATTGTGATTGCACAACATTGAATCCTCTCCTCAAGTGTGGGACTTGTAAAAATGGGAGAGGAATCTCTATATTAGAGGTTGGTTCCTTAACTCCTCTGATCATATATACCACTTACAAGTTGCAGAGGTTTTAATTCCTAGTTCCTACTCTAAATTCCAAGGGGACAAAGATAGGAAATGTAAAAAACTAAAACTAATGCTAATGAGGTGATGCACCAGAGGAATGGTGAACATTTTTTGCTTCTGTAGATTGACACAAATAATGGGAATGAAACAAAACTTCATGCACAAACTGATGACATGTAATGAAAGATCATAAAGAAAGCAAACAACCTAAGTAGAGGAGTGAAACTCTTTCACAAAGCTTGCATTGTCATTTTTAATGTCAAAATACATACATTACAGCATCTGGGAGACAAAAAACATGTTGCAGTCCTGGAAGAGGCCTGAGTTTTCCACCAAAATAACTATTTAAGGTGAAAGAGGGAGCCTACAATACATGAAAATGTTCAACCCTTTGAAAATGAGCCAAATTTGGCTTTTACAATGCCAGAAATGACTCCAGGAGAGAGAAACACGGGAAAACATGGGAGAGCTTCAACCACTGACCCAAAACACATTAAAATAGCATGGGCATGCTTACAGGCCCATCCCGTGACATTATTTGTGATGCTGGGAGAGAATGCGAGCCATTCTTCATTAAAAATGGTGGTTGAAACGTCATTTCTATCCATGACCATGTGCCAGAGGCATTTTTAAATTTTCTCTCTCCAAACTCCATAAAAATTCAAAAATGACCTTGTAATCTTGTAGATAATTTCACCAACTTTCCATTGATATAAATAACGTGAAAAAATGAGCTTTGGATCGAAAGATATGGCTGTTTGAAATTTTAGGTCAAAACAGGGCCAAATCGGATTGGCGGGTAAATTTTTTCTAAATTTTCCACTTTTTGGTCATTTGGAAAATTTTCCAAAACTTCCCCTCGTTCCACCATTCAGGGTGCCACATGGCATGTTTTGATTGGGTACGGGCCTTTAATGCTTCATTTTCAATTGTTTTTCCCTTTGGACAATTTTCCAAAAATTACCCGCTGAGCCGATGATCTGAGGACACGTGGCACATGCTGATTGGGTGCGGGCCTGTCCTCCTAAATTCTCCTTCACTGTTTGATCCTATTTCTTGACTCGAACAAATGTCAAAACTTCATTCGTTGTGGGCCTTTCCCTTCGAATTTTCCATGTGGGCTTGTCTTGTATCTTTTGCAGCCACCTTTCACGTGGCAAGATGTGATTGGTTTGCGTTTGGGGGGCGATTTCTTCCCTTGAAATTTCCTTCTTTTTCCTTTGGGAAAATTTCCCAAAATTTCCCCGCCTTCCACCAGTCTAGGACATGTGGCACAATTTCATTCACCACGGACCCTCTACAAACATTTTTCCTTTTGCACAATCCCTTTGGGAAAAAATCCCAATCTCCCCCCGGGCTCCGCCATTCCGGGTGCCCGGGGACACGTGGCTTGCTCTGAATGGTTGGTGGGCTTGCGGGCCAATAATTTTCCTTTTGAAATTTGGCAAAAAAACTTCACCAAAATTCCAACTTCTTTCATGCTCCGCCGGTCCGATGCCATAGGACACATGTCATAACATGATTGGTTGGTGGGCCTTCCTTTTGAAATTTTCCATGGTGCTAACACTTAGTCATTTTGTCAATTTTTCCCCCCAGACACGTGGCATAATCTGATTTTTCGGTGGGCCTGCAGGGCAAAATATCCTTTTTAAAAACTTTTTCAAACACTTGGTAAAAAAACCAAGTTTTCCTCCGACCCCCGCCACTTCCTTGGACACGTGGCACCATTTCATTGGCTGCGGGCCTTTCAAGGAAAAATTTCCCACAAAAATTCCGCCGGGCCATAACTTCAAAAATACATGGAGTTAGGAGGAAAAATTTACCTTTCTGGAAAACTGAGAAAGAGCTCTATCCAATGGTGTCATTTTCAGAAAGTTTTGAGTGCTTGAAAAGGAAAAAATTATGACTGAGACACACGAGAGGGAAGAATGAAAGGAGTTAGCCACAAAATGAGCAAGGGGATACATTTTGGATAACAAGAACTAAACAGGTTACATGTATATTCACTAAAACTATGAAATTAGTTACATGTATATTCACCAAAACTATAAAATTGGTTACAGGGACATTCACCACAATTTCTATAAGTTTTTTTTTTGGGGTGGGGGGGTTCCTTAAAATTTTCTCTAACTAGTGATTTATGAGGAAAAATTGCAAGCTTCTTGAGAGTGTGTGAGTAGTGCAAGGGAATAAAATTAGAGATGAGTGAGTGTGAAAATGTCTCAGGGGAGTTAGATGGATTTTTTGTAAGGGCTTGTGATTAAATCAAATCATGAAAGTCCAAGATAGAGAGAGTTAGAAGAGGTTTTAAAGGTGGGTAAGTTGAATGAGTGATATCCACTAGTTGTGGTAGTACCAATATGTTTGATATTATCATCCAATCATGGTTGAGTTGTTTATTGATCATCTTAGGGGTTTGTATCCTCCTTGTGGATTAGTGCTTTACTAAATTAGGGGTTGGTTCTTCTTGTAGGGTTGGTTCTCTACTAAACTAGGGGTTGGTGCTCCTTGTGAAGTTGGCGATTCACTAAATTTATTTTCTTTATGTAATATAAGCAGAGTTTTAGTGGGGCTTCTTCCCCTTGAGGGTTTCCCACTTATATCTTGTTTTTTTTGTACTCTCTCTTGGTTTTTCTTATGTGGCTGATTGTTTCATGGTGATAATTTCACATTAATAGATTTTTGAATGTTAATGGTAAATGTAAGTTAATATAAAAGTGTTTAAAGGTTAAAATAACTAGTTTACCCTCCCCCCAGTTCATTGTGCTTCCAACAATTGGTATAAGAGTAGGTTGTTTTGGAGAATTTTGATCACTTGAAAGGAGATCCTTGAAGAAAAAAAATGGTGACGTAGTAGAGTGGATCTTTTTCTAGGAAGGCACCATTGTTTGATGGAATGAGTTATGATTTTGGAGTCTTAGGATGAGGAATCACATCAAGTCTCTAGGTTTTTAAATTTGGTAATTAGTTATGATTGATTATATAACTCTTGTAACTCACCCAACACCTACTGATGACAAGAAGCTGTGTAGTGACAATTCATGGGTTATGAATGCAATTATGGGTGGTCTAGATGAACTTGAGCTTATGAAAGTGATGCATTGAAAATTAGAAAAATAAATGTGGGAGAAAATTTAGGTCATTTATGAAGGATATTTTAAGGTAAGGATATCCAAGTTTCAAACCTTCATAAATAAATTTGAAGGGCTAAAGATGAGTAATGACGAGTCTATTATTGCATATTTACTTAGGGTTGACAAGGTTATCAACACCATGAGAGGATTAGGTGAAGAAGTAAAGGAAGAGGTTCTAGTACAAAAGGTATTAAGGTCGCTAACCTCTAAGTTTGATTCCAAAGTGTATGCCATTGAAGAAGCTAAGGATTTGAATCTTTTGACTATGGATGATTTTCATGGAACCTTGACTGCATATGAGATGGGAACTCAAGGTGATAAAATTTTCAAGAAGGAGATAAATTTAAATACTGAAAAAGAATTCAAAAGGAAATAAGACTAAGGATGCTAATGTTTCTCCTGAAATTGATGATGATGAAATCTTTGTAATGGTCACTAGGAGACTAAATGTTGGTTCTAGTAAGTACAAAGGTAAACTTCCCTTAAATGTTTCAATTGTGGTAAAGTAGATCTCTTTTCTATAATTTTCCTCATATTCAAGAGAAATAAGGTGACGAAGATCATGATGATGATCATGACAAGAAGATTTACAAGTATAATAAAATAAAGAAGGGTTGTAAAAGGTTTGATTACAAAATAAGGGAAAGAAGAATTTTTACAAAAAGGAAGAGGCTCATTCGTATAAATAAAGTAGTGATATTTCTACCCACATTAGATTCTTGCAACATATTCTAATCTTATTTGTGAACCACTGCAACTCTCCAATAGTGCAACAATATCCAAACATAAAACATAATAAGGGTCTTTACATTCAGTTGCAATATCAGATTTGATGCTGAACCTCCATGCATATTATTCTTCTAAGTCATGTATCCACTCCTAAACCCTTGCTAGGGTCAATCGATATGTCTTCATTACGAACCATCCTGAAAACAACTGAAAAAGAGGTCCCGGAAACAAAATCAATGATGCAGCCTAAAAGTCACCAATAAAAGCCCAGGAGTGCTGGCACATCAATCAACCTAGATTGAGTGCTCACTCGAAGTGAGAAAAGGTACCAGGCCCCTCTTTATGGTTGTTGTTATAGGATGTTAGCATGATGAAGACTTAGAGAATTCAGGTCTATGACTAATATATCATTCTATAGTACATATTTAGATCTAAATTTAGAGACTAACAGACTTAAGAGATAAACATGATGAAATCAAGCATGCACAAACCAAATATACTCAGGATTTGACACTATAATTCAACCAACACATTTAATTGCATTAAACTTGATAAATACATAGAAGCTTATTACAATAGATAATACCATAGTCTATGTGCTCATCAAATTTGGCAGCATAATCCTCACAATAATTTAGTTCTCACATGCCACCCTATGCCACACAATTATTTTCATATTTATAAGGGTGTGGAATTTCCCTTCACCACTTATATAATCCCAAAATAGGTTGCATGCTATTATTAGCCATGCGTTGTTATAATAATAGCCACACATGCAAGTGAACTAATAATAGACTTATTCTAGTTAAATTTTAGTAGTAAATCTATTCTCATCATGTATCCATGTAAAGTGCTTCAGAGATGATCCTCCAAAAATAGCCAATGTGTGTCGCATAAGTCTTTAACCAATTTGTGTGCTCTACACACTATTTCTAAAAATAACTCCTTATCGTGAAAACGGCTAAGTCCCGAATCTGTCTCTGTCCTCAGCGCATGATTCCTTTTCAATCCTCCTATGCTTTTGAGTGCACTCTGCTCTTCTACATGAACCTTTTTGTATGTTCTTTTCTAAGTGCCATACTTTAAGCCGATCAACATTACCCTGTACTAATTTCATTACCGCCCCAGAATTGGTTGTCTCCAAAATGAATCAAAGAAATATGAATAGAAGAATAGGAATAATTTTGATGAATGAAAGAATGTATTTAACCTGTAACATATTTTTCTTCAAATTGAAGAATCAATAATGGATATTCATCTTTTATTTCCTCCTCTAAATTCTACCAATCATTGAGCGCGGGTCCTTCACCTTTTCTGGGATATCCACTGTAATTGACTCTAGCTCATATTTTGCAATCTCTCCTTTCTCATTCTGCAAGACCAACACAATTCTAGACATGGTAGTCATTATTCCTTCTAATAGGTCCATATTTTACACGATGAGTTTCCCAAGCTCATATAGCCTTTCCTTGTGTGGTTCTTGAGCTACTATAAGGGCCTCATGATTCTTCTTGACAAGCACTAATCATTCTATGCAGCCCAAGGTCTCATCCTTCATGGCCTTCAAGAATTCATTATCCTCTACCATGGTCCTAGTTCTTATAATGGATTCTGGGGCTGTATAAATATTCAGCACTTGATCTACTTTCTTTAATTCCTCTTGTAAGCTCTGAAACAACCCCTCATATGATACAATATTTCTCATCACCGAAGCCTTTTTTCACTCTACTTTCTGCTCAATATTCTTTGGTTCTGGAATGCACATAGGTTCATCTTCGAGCACCAACTTCACCAAGGATTGTACATAATGCATTTCCAAAGGAAACATTTTAGGTACCTTAGGTTCTAAGTGTGGCTTTTCTTTCATGATATTGTTCCCAACTTCCTCTGCCATGTTGATGAAAATAGTGTTCTTCTTCTGTGCCAAGTATTTTTCTTGCTTTAGGCATGCTAATTCTACATCCTTAGCCTTGATCTCTTCCCTCAACACCCTAATTATTGCAGCCTTATCATATTTCTCCTTGCCACCTCTGTCGAGTCCTTCACCATAGTATTTCTCACTTCTTCATCTAGCATAATAGTAGACTTTACTGCTATGTGTCTGGCATGAGGCATCTTCTTCAACCTACTTGATACACATGACTCTTCACATACATCAAAGTCTAGTTCATCTATGTGCGTGTGCATCGACCATGAAAATTGCTTCCTTGTGCGTATTGTTGCCATATTTTCATCCATCAACTCCCAAGCATGCAACTCCTTTTGTGTCATTGTCTTTGAAAATGGACGCAAAAAAATTTACTTGTGTCCTCAGCATAGCCCATGACTGGGTGGAACATATTCTCCACTTGTTATTTTTGATCTTGGCCCCTTAGGAACTTATGCTTCAAGATTTGGAGCTTTTTCTGATATACCTTGAGTAGTTTCTTGTGTTGTCTCATCTGCTTCTTTTTCTCCTTCTTCCCCATACTTCATTTCTTAATCCTTTAGTCCTTCCATATCCTCTAGAGGTTTAGGATATTCAGGTGGCGATCTCCTTAGAATCTTCCGCATCCTCATTTTAGCTTCAACTTCCTTCTTCTCTTCTTAGTTTCCTTCTTTTATGGAGATATTCGAGGTGATCTATGCACTGATTATGGAGAGTAGACCTTGGGTCCTTGTTCTCTTGAATATTCTTTTGAAGCGGTGCTCTCCTTATACCGCATCTAGGTCATCATCATCTCTTTCTTGTGGTTGGGGTGGAGTAGTCGCATGCTCAAATTATTCCCTATTTGGAGGATTCCTCCTACCTCTATGCTCCAAACCACCACTATCTTCATGATCCTCTTCTTCATCATCTATTTGTATTATCTCTGTGGGCTTAGGTACTGGAGCATTTTCCATTGTATGCTTACCTTTTGGCAGCCCTAGGAGCACAAAATCATTCTCCACATACTTAGTATTCTCCAAATTGGGCTTGAGTTGAAGATACACACACACAATGCTTTGGTATCCCTAACTACCAAGATTATAGGCTTCATATTTAATACATATGAGATGAGCCTATCAATATAGGTAGTCTGTCTTGGATAGACATATAGCTTTCTCAGTTTATGGTAGTCACAATATACCTTATCTGTATTGAAGGTTAAGTGGAGGAGCATCTGAAAAATGGTGAACTGATGCCTAGAAATATCATGCTGTGAAGGCATATGATAATTTGCACCATGAAATTCAAGTCCCATCCTTCATCCCAAATCACGCGATGCAAAAAATGTTGGTAGACTAGAAACTGTACTACCTTACGAACTATTGAAGGCAACTCCTTTTGTATGAGTCACTCTTCTTTGAACACTGCATAGATTCTATCATACCACTTCTCCACCCTATACTTGACTGGTTCCACTCATTGATACTTCACACAAGTACTTGTCAAATATTTCCACAGGTGACTTGTTCTCCATAGGGTATTCCCATATTTTCTCCTCTGGTCCATTGGGCACTCCGATTTCCATAAACACCAAAGACAATAGAACAGCCCCGAAAATTGATTTTCTCTCATATGTTTGATTCTTCTATGATAGTTTCCATGATGTAACTAGAGATTTTGCACACCACTCCCTCTGACATATTCTTCGCAACGTGTAGCCACATTGTGTTTACTTGTGACCATCTTTCTTGGTCATTCAACTTTGTCACTAAGTGTGCAGTTGCTTATATAATTGGGAACTTCTTTAATTTATCAATGTCCATGCCACGCAGACCCTTGGTGTACCCTAACTCCTTCCTTGTCTCAAAGATTGCAGATTTATTAGTTTAATAACCATTTAGATCTACCGCTATTCCTTTCAACCCTATTACTGTTGATGTCAACGTGGGTTGTAATCCTTACCTTATGTCTTGAAAAGTAGAAGAAATCTTCATGTACCCTGCTCATCAACCAGTGATACAATGGTTCATATTTCCCAAAGTAGGGGAGCACATATAATTGGTAAACCCCAATTTCCTTCAACAACTTCTCCCCAGTGTTTTCATACACCGGCATGTCTTCTACTATGCGCTTATTCATCTTTGTGTTTAATAACGCATCCAACTCTAGATTTTCAATTGTACGATAGTTTTACTCACTGATCTTGCTCTTTCAGATGTAAGAATCCCATTCCTAACCTACAATCACACCCTCCAGATACTGAATTTATGATAAATTACTCTTAGGAGTCATTCTAACCTCTACTTCGACCTTCTTCTTCCCTTTTACTACTACTGCAGGTGCTTCCTTCGGTGCCATCTATATGTAGACACCAAATTTGTGTCTTACGACCCCTTGTGACCCGCATCCCATTTCGCAACCTAACCTCATTACCTAAACCTTACACAATTATTTATTAATTACCTCATAATTGATAAATCCACATCACCTTACCCACCACCTCACTTTGCCACCTCACCATGACCTAGCCCTAACCCTAAACTAACCTAATTACGACCCATGACTTGGTCTAGACTCACATCCATAACTAATGCCTCCTTACTCGCACCCAAGGCCGACCTTCTAGCCACTTGACCAAGCCCGCAACTGATCTCTCGAGATAAAAGCAGGGAAGGTGGGCTATTTTACTAAAAAATAGCCTACTTTTTCCTTACCGATGCCGGTTCCTACTCGACCGCCGTCGGTTACGCAACCGCCATTGGTTCCCTGTAAATGGGCTCCCCAAACCAAAACTATGGATCGGAATTTCATTTGAGAGATCAGTCGAAGGATTTCTGGACCAACAGAGAGTATTGCAAGCTAGGAATAGAGTCCAGATCTTCACTTGACAGAGCAGAGACGAGTGGAAATACCAGAAGTGTTCACAAACAAGGAGATCAACTTGCATCTTTGCCAAACCAGTAAGTCACATATTGCATGTCCTCTGTTATAACATTTCTTATGCTTCTTGAATCTCAGTCCTCCTAAATCTGTTCTGAATCCACTACCCAACATGCCATTGCATCTAACTGTCATTCTTTTTATCCCTCATCGTCTCATTTCCTAATATCATCCATAAACCAGCCATTACAAACACCATAGCTACCAAAAAGATCCTAGAACCAACGGTATCGGTCATCAGTAACCGGCATTGGTTATCAGTAACTGGCATCGGTTCCTCTGATCAAAAACCAGAAAACCAGCCTTTCCCCTACCCAGTTCAACGAGACAATTTAATTGATATTTTGCAGCCTTTTTGTGTTAATTCATATTAGCAGGGGAACTGACCACCTTCGAAAGGAAGTTTTATATTTCCTGGGCCCAAGGCAGTTTCCTCATTTATTGTCTAATTAAAATCTTGTGGTCTTGTGTTCTTATTTGCAGGTAGTCCTTCCAAGACAAAAAGGAGTTCTCCGCAGTTAGCCTGATCTTTCTCTACGGTACGCGCACACCATCTCGACATTCAACAGGTATTCCTCCTAACCCTAACCTCATCTGTTTCTAAAAGGAATGAAAGGATAGAAGCAACTCTATTCCCAGAAGCCGAAACATTCCGAGCGAAACATTTTGGCACGCCCAGTGGGACCCATTTTGGGTTTCTTTCTCTTGTTTATTTTCATTTTAGGAAATATATTTGCTGTTGCTGCTTTTTTGTATATTTTCGTAAAGAATTTGTCTTGCTTTCCTAGTTTCGCATTAGTGAAAGTCATCTCTCTTGCTTCATCGAACATAATTTTTGATTTGGGTTTAAAACACATGCATTGCATTCCTGCTTATTGTTCTTCAATTCTAGTGAACATAGATTAAGTAACAGGTCATACACGTGGGGGTGATATCCACGGTATTGACAGGAAATTAACCTTAGTTTCACTGCACAACACATACCGAATCACTTCACAATTAACACAACAACTCAAACATCCCCCCTTTTCCGCGGTATTCCTCCGCCCAATTGAGGTAACCTTATAAGCCAAAATAAACTTGACATTTCCCCTAGGTCTTGTTGTTTAGGATTCTGACATCATCTTACGTCTAAAGGCATAAGCCCACGATAACTAAAATTAACCCTAGGATTAGTCTCTGGATTTGCGTGTGCATCTTGCTTGTTTTCAAATTCTGTTTTCTGTGTCATACTTTGTCTTCTGTGATCAATAAGTTGATAAATATACTCAACGTTGCTAAAATCAAATTAGCAGCTTTTTTATATCTTCTTATCTTAGACTTTTGACACCGGCATCGGTTAAGGGACTGACGTCGTTTGCTCTGTGACCGACATCGGTTAGTAAACCGATATCGGTTACTGTCTCCATCAACCCCTGACAAACCAGCAACTTGCCAAATTCATCATTCTGAGGTTTTGTTTTTTGTTCTTGATAGATTGAAACTTTCCTGTGTGTTCTTGTCCATGGTTGTCATCACTCGAAGCAAGCTGCCGCCATGGTTTCACATGCCTGCTCTGTGTCTTTGCCTGAATCACCCCTTCACATTCTATAGGGAATCCTACAGACACCAGTGAGATCCCCCAAATTCCTATAGGAGACAAGGACTTTGCCAAATTTCTGGATGCTAATCCCAGCGCTGTACAATACTATTTGTCTCATGCCCCTGACCGTACGCCTGATGGTCAGCTCCTTATTGGCATGCTTATTAGTATAGCTGCTCATTTAGCTCCCACTCCTCCTGATAAACACTGCCTTACTTCCTGCATCTCTAGCCCCGTCTCCCAATCCGACGGCTTCAGAGGTTCATACGACCCCGATTAGCTTTCCGTTGGTTAATCTTGGACCCCACGTATCGTTACCACCAACTACCCCTACCCTCATCTCTCTTTAGACCACTCCATTCATGACTTACTCTCTACCACCTATTCACACGAGCTTTCCTTCTCAAGCTCCGCCTACCTTTTCATTCCCATACACGTATCCAGTAACCTCAACACCTTATATGGGACATCCCTATTCTGTGGCACCATCATCTCATCCAACCACAGATTTCATCAAACAAATGATGGACAAAATGCAAAACCTGGAGGCTTCTGTTTCAGGAAGTCGTAGCGCCTTGACATACGAGCAAGTTTGTCGGGAGCCCATTCACCTTCTGTCCCCCTTCATTCATATCCTCCTCAATGGGAGTTGCCAAAATTTACTCATTTTAACAGTAAAGAGGATCCTCAACAACACTTGCGATCATTTAGACATGCTTGTTATTTGATTGCCCATGATGATGCCTTGTTACTCCGCACCTTCCCCATGTCCTTATCAGGACCCGCCTTGGAGTGGTACAGTGCTTTAACCCAGCACTCGATCTTCTCTTTTAACCAACTAGCCCAATCTTTCTTGGATCATTTCTCCATTAACATTGCCAAGAAAGTATCTATCACCGACCTCTCTATGCCATCCGACAATTTGAGGACATGAATCTATCATAGATTTCGTTGGACGATGGCGGGGCCTTATCAACCAACTTACGTATGCCTTGCCTCAAACTGAACTTATCGAACTATTTACGCGGGCCTGCGCTAAGCACATCTCCCCTACCCTCCAAATTCAAACTTTCCACACATTCGACAAGGCCTTTACCATGGCTCGGAAACTAGAAATTCGAGCCTTAGAAGAAGAGAAATTGCGGTTGCGTAACAAAAACCCCAATTTCCGAACTCCTGATTCTACCAACAAGCCAAACACCACCACTCCCTCACGCGTCCACTTCTTCTAAATCAAAAGGAGCTGTCCACGCGGTAATGGTCAAATCTCACCAAACACCGTCCAATACTCCCCCCGAAAACCACTTATAAGTACAAAGGCCGAGCCCACCAATTACACTCCCTTGGGAGAAACTTATGGCGTCATCCTGGAAAATTGCTCAAAGCTAGGGCTATCACCTTGCCCCCTGTTAAACCTCACTCTGGGTTTGACTCCACCCCGCCGCGCAATACCTTCCTGGTACAAGAAAATGACTTTTGTAACTTTCACCGCGCGTAAAAGGACATAGTCATGAAAACTGCAAGATGTTGAAAAACATAGTGCAGAAATGGTTGACGCGGCGGGGATATAACCCTCGATAATCCTAACGCCCCTGCTAACCGAAATCTGAAAATTTTCAACAAGCCATTCCCGAATCACTCGTCCAACAGTAACGTAAACCAAGATATCTTAGCCGAGGAGAGTGTTCATGAGATCCATGCAGTCTTCGATTCTCAGCCAAAAGCCTCTATTGAAAATTTTGAATCAAGCCTCTCCACCAACACAGGAGTCTGAACCTCCTTCACCACCATCAAGCCAAAGTGAAATCATTCCTTTACCCCATAAAGAGTTAACTGCCCGGACTTCTCTTCTCATCGATGAGTCTTCTTACACCACATCCCTACAAGACTGTGAGCGGATGTTATTCAATTTATCTATTTCCCAACGTCCCCTTCTACCACCCGCTCTTGCTGACACAAGAGGAAGGCTCGCCACTCCTTTTGACATCCTTAGACGAGAATCTCTCTTACACTGACATCACCACATTCTTTAAACATGACAGATCCCCTCAAACACGCCCTCCTACCTATTAGTCCCTCATCGCCTAAATCTTTTCAACAACCGGTGACCTCTTAACATCTATTGATACAGTGCCTCATCTACCTCCTGTGTCACAACCCGCAGTGGACTGGAATTACAACCCACCTTTCTTCCGTACAAAAATTACAAATCACACCTGGAGACTGTCATTCCCACAGAAGATAGACAGGCCCTATGGGAACGTTTGAGTACCCCTTTTTCTACTCAAATGCAAATGACTGATCCTGATGTCTCCACCATATACCGAAGTGTTTACAGAAGCTTAAAATGCCCCCTGTTCTCACCTTCACCCCCCTCACCTCTACCAAATGCCCCGTCCACTTCTATCAACTTAACCAGATCTTCCCCTACGCTTGGGACCTCACCAATGCCCACTTCTAACGCACCCGCCTAAGCGACTCGATCTATCCAAAAATAATCCGTCTCCGCCACCTAGGAGACAAACTCAATCCGTTGCCCCTATCACAATCAAAACCATCATCGTCATACCTACCTTCCATATTGGGACCCCATCCCTCTACCTTACATCATATATCATACCTCCTGCGTTTTCTTCAAAACAACCTACGCCTTCCGCACCTATACAGAAATTCCAGGGTATAGCAACACCGTCACTCCGCGTATCCTGTCCACCTATCAACCCTAAACAAATTCCATCATCAAAAGATTTTTTTTCGGTCACTCCTATTTCCCCGTGGTTTTTTTTCTGATACCACATCATGCGGCCTCATCATCCAACATAGCTTCTGCGCCAAAGAAATCACGTTTAGTATAAAAACCACGTATCAACACCCCCCTCGGCTAAACCACCACCCGTGCGAACCAATCATGCCCAAACATTACCAAAACCCGCACAACCAATACCCTCATCCTCTTCCGATTTTGACCCACTCAAAGGATCTTACGCTAAAAATCCTTGCTATGTTGGTGGAGAATGCGACCATTTCCCTACCTCCACTTAGACCTTATGACCCGTCTAAACCCCGACCTATGGGTTACGATGAGTCTAAAATCTGCGCTTATCACCGCACACCAGGACATGATGTGAGGGATGCAAGCTCTAAAAAACCATCCTTCGTCAGTCACCCTCTCCCGGATAGAAAGATTAAGAAAGACAACTTACGAAGGGAGAGACCTTTAGTTTTCCATTCCCTCTCCTATACCATCTGTCCCCGCCTCACCAAGATCTATCATTATTACAACCCCACCTCTTGAAGACCATGAGTTTTATCCCAACCATCTTCCTCATCTCAGGTCTACGAGATTAATATGATTAGTGTCGCTACTCGAGGGCAGAAAAACAATGGGAAAGCAAAAGAAACACACACCTGCGGCAAAATCTCTTTCTCTTTCTCCGTCCAACACATCCCGATTGCACCACCACCTAAAGTGGTCATTCGCGACCCCCCTATCCCGTCTCTAATGGCATTGCCCACCGAAATATGATTAAACACAGCTTCACCAATCACCCGTAAAAATGACACTGTATGATCTCATTCAGACTCTCTGAATCTCATCGACACAGCTCTCGTTGAGATCCTTCAAGGGATAGAGGTTTTACCTAATGAAACCCTGCCGTGTCGCCTCCATTCTAACACCCAATCACGTTTGCTTCTCTCACCAACAACTCCCCCACCCCTCACCACTTCTGTCTCTGTCCTGTTACAACAAGCTGCTGCAGTCAGTTTCTCCGAAAGACGAAATTGTTGACTTTGGTACAGAAGACCCTGACCCTGCCCTTTTCATTCTCCGCTTACGTCGGGACATTCGAGTACGTCGGGTTGGTTATGATTGACGGGGGCGCTAGCCTAAACATCATCTCTTCAAAAGCCTTCCAACACAAATGAATATCCCTTCTAGTTGTGTTGTGTGCCAACCCCATCATGTTGCGGTCATTCAATGACGCTATTACTTCTACCTAGGCACCGTACCTCTACCTTAGGCCACCGTGATCCTCAACATTCGGGTAGGGAGACCACGTAACTTTACGCATCTCCCCGACCTCTTCTATGTCTTGGAGGGAGAGTTCCAGCTTTAACAACCTTATTCAATATGCGAACCCTCATAATATATTGCTTGTGGGGTCGTCCTTGGATCCGAGCCATGGATGCGTTCCCTCACATTACATAGATTCATCCCAAATTTGAGTACGAGGGGAAGTCCTACACCACCGTAAAGCTGACCCTCCCCCCTTTAAAAAACCTATAAAATATATGACTCCAAAAAATTCGGCCCTAACAGCCCTGATGTGGGTCACCTATGAACCAATGAATGCTTTACCACACTTATCAAGGGCCTAGACACCCAACATTCACATTCAACCCAACCATCCCTTCCTCAAATGTACCTGGGGGAGAAACCCATCCACCATAACAATTCAGCGCCGCGTACCTACGCCTTCAAATTCACCCTTAATGAAACCACCATCGCAAAACCACTTCCCCTTCCCGCAGCTAACATTCCAACCTCCGACCCCTTTAGTATGAAATCTTTCCCCTTCAATTTTTTTCAATCTTGACCCCGCCTTACGCTGGGGGAGTACCCCCGCCCGCCTCCACCTATAACGTTAGTTCTTTCCCTACCCCGCAGGAGTAAACTTTTTCTGCGACAATTACATGCACATCCACAAAGGATACCCCGATCACCGTTCGCGTGGGGAGATAATCTCTTAGATTACGGACTCACCCCATCTTGCCGCACTAACCTACGTATCCTCACTTTTTTTTGACTCACCGCATCCATGTAGGGGGTGTTGACCATCGTCCATTCCCCTAACCTCCTCTTGGTGTGGTTCCCCCCTTTCCAATCCGATTTTCCAATATACTTGACAAAAAATCGTCGTTTCGTCCCCTCACCTTCTTGACTCGTTGTGCGTGGAAAGGCTTTTGGTTTTGGCCTTTACGAACAAGGCCGACATACACTCATTCCCGTGACTACCCGTAAACATAATGATCGCATGGTCTCTTGTTTGCCCGAAACACCTACACAGAGAACACCTCCTGTCAGCTGTATCCCTGGAAAGAAGACGTCCCCCTACCAAACCATCATCACCCACTTTGTAAGCCATCATCACCCACAGAATCTATAGACCCTGAATCCATCCCTCCTAACTTTTTTTTTTCATAAATGCTATCTTCATAGGTCCTCTCACTTATCAACGCGATAATGAGGACCCATCTTTCTCTTCCCCTTCTGTATCCAGACTGATCGAAGAGGATTCGCCTTTTGATTAATGTTGTTGAATGCCAGGATGACGACTCCATCCTCACTTACCTTGGCGCGGATGATTCTTATATTCAACGAGCCTTACCATCTGAAACCCAAACCATGCTGAACGAATCTACCATAGAAATCAACATCCACACGGAGGAGGATCCTCACATTGTGAAGATTGGACAATCCCTTAACACATCAGAACAAGCCGCCTTTACTACCTTTCTTCTCCGTGCTCGCGAGAACCAAGCTTTCGCATGGTCTTACGCTGACATGCCAGGAATTGATCCTACCATTGCCGTCCATAACATCACCCTAAACCTAACCCCGATTCCAAACCAGTCAACAGAAATTGAGAAAAATGCATCCACGCATTGCTCTCTCTTGGTCAAAGAGGAGCTCCAACGACTCCTTTCTGTTTCCTTCATCTTGCCTATTGACTATCCTCAATGGATTTCTAACATCGTAACCTGTCACTAAAGCGACAGGGGGACTTCGGATATGCACAGATTTCTGGGATCTTTAACCTCGCTTGCCCTAAGGATGACTTCCCCTTACCTAGCATTGACCAACTTGTTGATCTAACTGCAGGTCATGAGATGCTCTCTCTCTCATGGATGGCTTTTCAGGATACAACCAAATTTTGGTTGCCCCTGCCGATCAACACAAACTGCCTTCATAACTCCTTGGGGAACCTTCTGTTATCGTGTCATGCCGTTTGGCCTTAAGAATGCTGGTGCTACCTATCAGCGGGCTATGACCTACATCATTTTTCATGACATTATGCACACTATCCTTGAAGATTATGTCGACAATCTTCTTGGCAGTCTAAACATCGTAGTGAACATCTCAATGTTTTAACCATTATTTTTGATCGCCTGTTACAATATTCTGTCCGCCTTCAACTGAAGAAATGTGTCTTTGGTGTTCTTTTGGGAAAACTTCTTGGCTTTATCGTCTCTTTGCGTGGCATTGAGGTCGATCCGTCTAAATTCAAAGCTATCCTAGAAATGCCCCCACCCAAAAATCTCAAACAATTGCGTAGTTTACAAGGTAAGCTCCAATCTATCCGACGTTTCATCTCCCAACTTTCAGATCGATGTCAACCTTTCCATCACCTCCTTAAAAAGGATATTGCATTCCAATGGAGCGAAGAATGTCACCAAGCCTTCGAAGCTCTCAAATCCTATCTCTTGCAGCCACCCGTGCTTATCCCACCCCAAGACGACCGCCCTTTCTACCTTTACCTTTCCGCCACCGACCATGCTGTAGGAGCCATGCTTGCACATCGTGACTCTGAGAATCGTGAACAAGCCGTTTATTATATAAGTTGTACTTTGGTGGACTATGAGACTAGGTACACACATGTAGAAAAATTGTGCCTTGCCCTATCATTCGTGGCCACCAAACTCCGACACTACCTTCTAAATCACAAGACTTTCGTCATCACCAATACAGACCCCATCCATTACATGTATGCCAAACCTCATCTGAACCAACGCATTGCCAGATGGCTCATGCTTCTCGCCGACCTCGACCTTGAGTTTGTCCACCAGAAATCAATCAAAGGACAAACCATCGCAGACCAACTTGCAAAAGCTCCTTTACCTGGGGAACAATTTACCAATTTTACCTTCCCCGACGAACTCATCGCTACTCTTTCCCTCACGGAGGAGTCATACCCAATGACCCTCTTCTTCGATGGATCTAAATGCCAACGCAGCAGAGGAGCCGGCGTTGTTCTCATTCCTCTTGACGCTGAACCTATGCCTCTTTCATTCTGACTCGATTTCCCTTGCACTAATAATACAGCGGAATACAAGGCCCTTGTTCTGGGTCTCAAAGTTGCGTTACACTTAGGCATCAAATCTATCAACATTTTTGGTGACTCTCAATTGGTGGTCAATCAATTTATGGGTGTCTACCAATGCAAAAATGAGGAACTTCAAAAATACAAACACTACGTGGATTCACTTCTAGCCTTATTTACTCACTATTCTATACAAACCATTCCACACTCCACTAACAAATTTGCAAACACTATGGCTTGCCTAGCCTCGAAAATTCCCGCCGCACCAACTGACTCTGAATTATTCGTTGTGGTCCAGCAACTTTTTGCACCATCCTATTCAACCCCGGTAGTTTGTATGATAAATACTGTGTCTACTAGTTCGCAGGATACCTGGTACCACCAATTTCACGACTACCTTACAATCTCTGTCCTCCCACCTGACCTTACTAGTAACGGCAAACGTGCTTTTCTTATAAGTGTTTCACGTTATGTTGTCATGGGGGGACTCCTCTATAAACGTGGCTTTGATGGCATCCTCCTTCGCTGTCTAACTGATGCGGAGGCCACTCATACCATCCAACATGTCCATGACGGTATTTGTGGTGGACATTTTAGCGGCCTTGCCGTGGCCAAACGAATCCTTCGCCTTGGTTATTATTGGCCTACTCTCAATAACGACTGCTACGAATATGTTAAGCGTTGTGTTATGTGTCAGTAACATGCCAACCTTCAACATACTCCTAGCCACCCTCTCCAAGTTGCTCGAGATCTTTGGCCCTTCTCACAATGGGGTTTAGACCTTATTGGTGAGATTCACCCGACCTGTTCACAACGTCACCGTTGGATAATCACAGTGACCAAATATTACACAAAATGGGTGGAGGCTATTCCACTCATTTCAATCAAAAAAGAAAAAATTGTCGAGTTCATTAACCACCACATTATCTGTCGTTTTGGTGTTCCTCATCGCCTGATAACAGATAATGGAAAATCTTTCAAAAACAAGTTGTTGCAAGACCTTTGTGACAACTTTGGTATCAAACTTATTTTCTCATCACCCTACTATCCACAAGCCAATGGGCAAGCCGAGTCCTCTAATAAAACACTAACCAAAATCCTCATGAAAGTTGTCAATGAATCCAGAAGAAACTGGGACGATCACATCCCCTTTGCCCTTTGGGCTTATCGTACTAGCATTCGTACCTCTACTAATGCCACACCTTTTTCTTTGGTACACGGTACCGAGGCTGTTTTGCCTCTCGAAATACAAATACCCTCCCTTAGAATATCTCTTCAGGATATTCTCACCAACGATGATTTCCACCAAGAGCGGTTAGCCCAATTGGAGCTTCTTGACGAACGTCGTCTTACAGCTCTTGATCACCTTCAAATCTATCAAAAACGCATTAAACGTGCTTATGATAAGCGACTTCATGAGCGTACCTTTAAGGTTGGTGATCTTGTCCTCAAAGAGAATCAACATGTAACCAAACTAGAAAAGAGCAAACATGGAAAATTTTCTCCCAATTGGATTGGGCCTTATATAATCACTCACACCTATGGATCTGGTACTTATCGTTTAGCTTCGCTTAATGGTAAACCTGAGCCTGAACCCCTTAATGCCTTGCATCTTCGACCATTCTACTGTTGAAATTAGTGTTATATCACTTCTTATCTACCTGCCGCTCGTCCCTTGAGCTCACTTACCACTACATACACTCTGTTTCCTACACCTCATAATAACAATCAAGCTCACATAGTTTGATTCTCACCTCCCCTTGATGATGCCTTCCCCTTTTTAGTCTAGTCCATGACTTCAAAGTATTAAAATAAGCCGTATTCTTATGGGATTTTCTTGAGTCAAACTTCCTACTAAACTAGATGCTTCACGCCAAAAGAACATCTAGTCATCTAAATTAAATATAGACTGCTCCCTCGAAGGACAGCTATATGCCAAACTATTGCTGCTATTATATATAGACTGCTCCCCCGAAGGACAGCTATGCATTACAATCATATCTGCTACTATAAATAGACTGCTCCCTCGAAGGACAGCTATACACAGTCAGCCTTTATCAGAAGCTTCTCGCATTGATCAACTTCGTGAAGATCTCAAGAATAATACAATCAATATCCCTTGTAGACTTCCCGCATCGATCAGTCTACATTCAATAAAATAAAAGCTTCATTCAAAAGAACTTTTGAGTCATGGAATTGTCTATTTAGGGTAGGTTCTCTTTCGTTAGAACACTCACTTTGTAATAAGTTCTCTGCACCTCAGCTATACCATCCACCTCACCTCACCATTTGTTTCAACTCAAGGGACGTAATGTACGCTCGATATATTGTGATCACACAACTCTTTTCACCTATTGACTTCTCGTTCATGCACAGTACCTAGGGCTCCAAGCTCGTTCTACGTGGTGTGGTTTGTTTAGCTCTCTTCATCTACGGAGCACTCTTTCCGCTTTGCCTCGCATCTAGGATTGTGTGTTGATCTTAATCAGGACATGATTCCCTTCTACTTAGGTAGGCTAACTTTTGCTTCCCTTATACCTTTTACAACATCACCAATTCATTACCAACACCATCCACCTTACCTTTACTAATCTTAATATTTTTACCAACCAACCAATTGCCTAAACCGTACCCAATTGCCTGAATTCACCTCTCCCTGATCCTAAGGGAGAACTACATCGGTCCGAGGCCCCTCCTTGCTTTGTGCAATGGGCTATGTAGGCAGCACTTCAGAGACATGGGGTCTCCCAAGGTTAGCTCGACCATCCCCTACCATAACCTATCCTGTGTGGTGAATATAAATATTTTTGTGTATTTCTATTTAATCACATTCCTCTTTATCCTTTTTCAAAACACCGAAAGTCAAAACGAAAGCATTCTTATTATTACAACTTAAATCAACATACATATCTCGTTTTATTTAGATGTTAAACACATACATCTTCTCTATCATCGACACGTAGGTCGGTACTCTTATTTATTCTTATACCTTGCTAACATTTACTCAGACCCTCACGCCTCATCCCGAACTAGGTGATGATCGTGATCGTTGACCCCTCTCACCGGGTCTCTCTATCCTCAAAGGTACCATGGCTATTGGTACCGCCCACTGATCTGCCAATCTCTCCTGTAACATATGAATACGCCCTCTCGCATGAAGGACTCCAGCCTCTAGTCTCTCCGCCCGTGACTCCGCAACCGCTAACAATCCTCTTGTCTCATTCACCTGCGTTTGGAGCTGTTGAACTAAACGCTGCAGACGATCCCTCTCTGCTGTAATCACAGCTATGTCAGGACAATCACGTATACCTCGCAGCTCCACTGCCCACCATAATCTATAGGCCTCTGTCATTCCCGCATCCATTATCCTGTGATCGGCTGCTACCTCTTCCGGCCCTTCTGGAGGTGTTGGCCGGGGAGGTGAGAATACTACCTCTGCATCGATCCTCATATATGGTCTATAAGCCTGGGGTATATCCTGCACAAATCCAAATTTTCGCCGCACGCGATCTATAGGAATCCTCTCATACTCGCCCGGCCTGTGCCCTACGATCCACCTCAATCACTCTACACCTCTCAACTCCTCAGCTATGTTCTCTGTTACCATATAGTTTCCATATGGCCTCCAACAGATATCCGCAACCGTCACTCTCTCCCATACCTGCCTGTAATACTCAATATCACCTGTCACGGCCTGGGATCTGGCCTCTTGTTCTGTCTAGACCCATCGTTTGAATCCCAACCTCTGCACTCTGGTTTCTCCCGACTGGATGGGTCGGCCTATTGGTCGCACACAAACAATGTGCTCATAGGCCCAACAGTGTAATACGTATGAACAATCCAGCGTCGTCCTGTGATTTTGCCTACAAGCCCATAAACCCCTGTATAGCTCTGCCAAATATGCAGGTGCCCATGCAAACGTAACATTCCTTTCTACCATCTCCCAGATAACACACATCAATGCCTTTGGAAATCTTCCTCCTTCTACCCTTGGTAATGCATAATACCCTACCACTATCATTAATATCACTGCTAACTTTGTCTCCCCAGGGTGTGCTGCATACATTACCCCATACGTAAAGGATAAACCTCGCTGTGTCAAATCTCGGGCGTATGGACCAAATATTGCTGTTATCGCTCCCCGTGCCGCGCTAGGTAGTGCCTGATATACTGGTTCTCCTGTAATAGGGAGTCTCAAAATCCGAAACACATCTTCCAATGTTACTGTCATCTCCCCTGTTGGCAGATAAAAGGTATTTGTCTCAGGATTCCATCTCTCAATCAATGCCTGCAACATAGCATGGTTCCATGCAATTCGTGAATAATAACGGATTCCACTTAACCCCAAACGATTTATCAATGTCCATTCCGCTGGTGTTACATCCGCTCGGATCCGTGACAACAGTGCTGGCACATTATCATTCATCCTCAACCCTGCCTCTGCCTGCATACACCAAAACAACAAACAACCATTCAATCCGTCAGGGTCTTTCAAACATTCTAGAAATTCCTCCAGTAACCGGTATCGGTTATACATAACCGATATCGGTTGGGTAACCGATACCGGTTCTCCCTAACCACTACCGGTCACTGTCAATTACATACATCTTGCCTAAAACAACCACCTACGACAATAAATTGCTCGTTTATTCCTCTCTGTATACACAGACATACCCAAAACCCTTGATTACCTACCACGTAACACTTACCTCACCTATAACCCTTACTATCATATTTTCTTCTTCATATCTACCCACTTAATCTCTTATTCATAACACATGCAAAAATCAAATCACAACCAAAACATTTACCTCTGGGGTTGCAGTAGCTTGAGGTGGCCCTTGTCTTCCCTCTTGTCCCTGCCTGTTGGATGTTTCTCCTCGTCCTGCCATTATCACCACTCTTTTCAAATTTTTCTTTCTACTTTTTGAATCTCTGATCGCATTCACCTTCCTGTCTCTCTTCTCCTTATCACTCAAATCTCACATGCAAATACCTGTCTAGTCGTCAAAAATCATCGTGTTCGCGTATTTAACCTCTTACATGGCTCTAAAATTAAAACTTAAGTTGCCACCCTAGCTTTTCTATTTTTAGAAAAGCTCATACCTAAATAACCGGTACCGGTTACTTAACCGATATCGGTCTATCAGCTACCGATATCGGTTCCCTAACCGATATCGGTTACACACCTATCTTTTTCTCAACAGCGTTCTTTTCTTCATTTCTCACCTAAATTTTTGTCGCGCCCGCCTCTTTTCCTGCATAAACAACACAATTTACCACATTTGTTCATCCACCACACATAGCATTACAATTTCATTAACATCATTTATTTTATACAAATACACAAACCATCAACTACGGATATCAAGAAACTATCAATCTATACATCATTTGGATCCAACTCATCAGTTACATATATCACAATGTCCCAAAACCACCAATTCATCACATAACATGACATTCATATATACGTACAAAAAAACAAAAACATCAACATCATCCATCTATCTACATGTCAATTAAACTCATCACACATTCTATATATTACCAGCCATTAACCAAATATTTAAACACATTTTGAACACTGTATGTGGATCAAAACATCGTCTCTATATATATACAAATTTTCAAAAATACAATGTGCCCTACATCGGGGCCTCTGTGATCTCATAATCCACCCAAGCTGGCACGCAGGCCGCAATAATTGTCAAAAAATCTCGACTCGGCTCGCAGGCCGGTCCCTCGTATCAAAAATAGATATATACTCGGCTCGCAGGCCGGTATCCACTATACAACCCCTACTCGGCTCGCAGGCCGGTATACAATAAATGAATAAATGAATACATGAATAATACATAGGCACGCAGGCCTCTATCAATACACCCGGTTCGTAGACCGGTGCCCATCTATCAATACACCATGTCTGGGATCTCTCAGCTCTCCCCACTGCCCTCGGCACCTCTCCCCACTGGTCCCTGTGGTGCCTCTCACCTCCTGCCTGTGACGGAGCCACCAGCTGTGGCTACACCTCCCTGAGACCTCTGGCTCCGAGAGGTCTCTGCTCTATGTGCCGCATAGGGCTGATAATCAGCCTCGGTACCATCAAGAATATCCTGATAGTATCGGGCCTCCGCTCTAGCCTCCATGTAACGCTCTCGAGCCACCGTAGGTATTGGGGCTGGCCCCCTGACACCTACTACCAGTGCCCCCTGTGCCTGTGCTAGTGCCGCTGGTGGTGCCTGTGGCTGTGGTATCTGTACCTATACCTGTGCCTGGGGCTGTGGCTGTACCGCTGCCGGTGGTGGTGCTGGTACCTGTGCTGCTACCTGTACCTGTACCTGCACCTATGGCTGTGGTGCTGGTGGTGGTGCTGCATGTGCCTGTGCCTGAGCCTGGGCTAGCTGCTCGTGTAAGACACCTATCTGTGCCTGTGCTGCAGCTAGCTGCCCCTATAAGAGCTGCACCTGACCCCTGAGCTGATCTCTCTCTCCTATCACTGCAGCCAAGTCTGGCTGTGTAGGCGGTACTATCCTGGCTACTCTCTGCCCAGCCCACCACACCCTGTATGTTCCCGTGCACCCAACATCATCTACACCCTCACCTGCTGGCCTCTCTGCTACCCAATCTGGATCCAAAGGCTGTGGTGCAGGCAGTGGGGCCTCTACATCATCTCTCCTGTACTGAGGAACGGGAGGTGGCTTGTCTTGTCGCAGCCCCATCTGCCTGCGTACCCTCTCTAGGGGTATCCGCTCGTACTCTCCTGGCCTCCGTCCTGCTATCCAGAATGTGTACTGGATTAGGCGCAACTGTAAGTGGGCTCCTCTGCCAGGATGGTGACCTCTGTAGGGTCTCCATATAATGTCTACTGCTGTAAGGCCCTCTAGCAAATGTCTATAGTATGCCACATCCCGACTTGCCATAACTGCTCGTGGCTGGCCCACGACCCCCAACCACCTCTGAAAGCCATATCGGTATATGACCTGTGGCCTTGGCTGCTGGGGTAACCCTACTGGCCTGATGCATACGATGTGCTCGTATGCCCAATAATGCAACAAAACTGTAGAACAAATACCGAATCGCCTCCTCCGGCGATAGCCCCATAGCTCCCTGTATAATTGCACCAGATATACTGGTGCCCAGGCGTAACAGGTGTGCTCCTCCACCATCTCCAGTAGTACCCCCATCAATGCTCGTGGGAAGCGGCCTCCCTCTGAGTCCGGGAGGGCGAAGCAGGTGATCCCAACCATCATCAACACAGCCAGTCGTGTCTCGTGTCGATGCACACGGTACATGTCACCGTACCCGATACTCGCGCTATGGTAGGTCAGTAGCGCAGCTGCATCCCCAAAAACCTGCAGTATGCTATCCATGGTAGTCTCTGAATCTACCTGGAAGACTGCCTCTCCCTCGATAGGTAACCGAAGGATGCGATACACATCCTCCAATGTGACGGTCATCTCCCCAGTCGGGAGATGAAACACATTGGTCACCGGATCCCATCTCTCGATGAGGGCGACCATCAGGCTGTGATCTCTCTCTATCGCTCTATACCTATGGACTCCACCGAGTCCCACCTCGTGCATGATGGCCCAATGAGCTGCAGATACGTGTGGTCTCATCCGCACCAACAGCGGGGGCATCCTATCCCGCATCGTCAACTGCTGACGTGCTTGCAAAACCAACCCACATCCTTAGACCTACTCTTTATTACAACATCTACTTTATCATCTAAACACCCCTTTTTTATCCCCCCGACCATACCCTGACTCTTTACCCCCCCCTCCTAGCAACCTACCACCCTACAAACCTAAAACCATCCCACCCAAAACCAACAAAAAAAAACAAAACCCAACCCCAAAACCCAAAACCCAACCCAAAAACCCAAAACCCACCAAGCCACCGACGCCGGCCGATACATGACCGACGCCGGTCACCAATAACAATTCCTTTCCCTACAATTTTGCGACCGATGCCGGTGGCTTAGTGACCGACATCGGTCACTGTCCTCTTCCGGAGCCGAACCCCCGCGCGGCCCCCAAAACCCATTTTTTTTACCTATTTCTACCCATCTACCCACCCAAATACCCTAAAAACTTACCCACCTACCCACCTTAGCCTATCTAGCCTATCTACCCTCTCCCTTTTTCAAATCATTTCCATTTTCTCATTATTTCCTAAAAAAGGTTAATTCCTACCCAAACCCCCAATTTAGCATAATACAACCAAATCACCAAATTAAAGAGTTTCGAATCTACCCGAACGACGACACGTCGTCGTGGTGGGATGGGTGGTGGTGGTCCAGCTGGTCCAGCCCCTCCAGCTCCTCCTGCCTGTGCCATGGCTCCAATCCTGATCTGCTGGGTCCCCGGCCAATCAACTGCTGCCTCCTCCTTAATCGGGCCCACTATCAACTCTCTCCGCCAATACAATAGCTCCACCTCACTCAATCAAGCCTCTAATCCCAACTCTCCACGTCAGACAAGTCGATTTGGTTTGCAAATAACAAAAGTGACAATGACAAGCCATATTTTTCTTTTTATAGGTTATTCACCTTTCACCGATATCGGTTTCATTTTGCCCTAAGGAACCGGTATCGGTCCCCTAACCGATATCGGTCAGGCAAAATCGACATCGGTTCTCTACCCAACTTTCCCCCAATTTTATTTTTTGCCCCTATTTACCATTTACCCCTTTTTAACCACATATCGCCTATATCCACCCTTGCTGAACACCATTTGTTTCTCTATTTGGCCCGACCCAAGGCCTCAACCTACCTATTTGGCCCGACCCAAGGCCTCAACCTACCTATTTGGCCCGACCTAAGGCCTCGCCCTAACCTATTTGGCCTGACCCAAGGCCTCGCCCTACCTATTTGGCCTGACCCAAGGCCTCAACTTACCTATCCGGCCCGACCCAAGGCCTCGCCCTAACCATTTGGCCCGACCCAAGGCCTCGTCCTAACCATTTGGCCCAACCCAAGGCCTCAACTTACCTATTCGGCCCGACCTAAGGCCTCAACCTACCTATTCGGCCCGACCTAAGGCCTCAACCTACCAATCGGCCCGACTTAAGGCCTCAACCTACCAATTGGCCTGACCCAAGGCCTCAACCTACCTATTCGGCCCGACCTAAGGCCTTAAACTACCAATCGGCCCGACTTAAGGCCTCAACCTACCAATCGGCCCGACCTAAGGCCTCAACCTACCAATCGGCCCGACCTAAGGCCTCAACCTACCAATTGGCCTGACCCAAGGCCTCAACCTACCCATTCAGCCCGACCCAAGGCCTCGCCCTACCCATTAGGCCCGACCCAAGGCCTCGCCCTAACCATTAGGCCTGACCCAAGGCCTCAACCTACCTATCCAGCCCGACCCAAGGCCTCACTCTACCCTTATGACCTGACCCCGGGCCACCGCCCAACCATTTGGCCCGACCCAAGGCCTCACCCCAACAACTTGGCCCGACCCACGACCGCATCACTTCAATACCATACCTGCAATCAACGTTTTATTTTATCCATCCATCATGTACCTTTTGTGCAATCGAGCTCACCTGTTCGTGTTTTAGCATGATTAGGGTCCTTGACTTGATCTGTCAACCAACTTTGCCTAGACCTAGATTGTGACGTTTATCTCAACCAAACCAACCATTTGGTATTGCCAAACATGCCTAAACATTCCTGTACCTCACCTGTTATATACCCTGGAGCTACTTCCTATGCCTTGGATACCAGGATTATATCACCCTTGTTTGGATAAACTATCGACATTTGCCTACACATTGCTGGTTTGCTTATCAAATCATGTACCCTCGTCGTACTATTGCATTTCAACATGCGTCTGCTTCCTTGGACCTACCCCACCACCTTACCATCCTCTCTACAACATATACCCTTTATCAACCCTATCCCTGATTTCCCGTACACTCAATCTGTGATAGATTTGAGGGGGATTACCTACATCTTTAACATGAGAAACCACTTCATATTATTGTCCGCGCAGCTTTACAGAACAAGCTACACGACAATAAGGGGCTAATGTAGACACCAAATTTGTGTTTTACGACCCCTTGTGACCCGCATCCCATTTCACAACCTAACCTCATTACCTAAACCTTACACAATTATTTATTAATTACCTCATAATTGATAAATCCACATCACCTTACCCACCACCTCACTTTGCCACCTCACCATGACCTAGCCCTAACCCTAAACTAACCTAATTAGGACCCATGACTTGGTCTAGACTCACATCCATAACTAATGCCTCCTTACTCGCACCCAAGGCCGACCTTCTAGCCACTTGACCAAGCCCGCAACTGATCTCTCGGGAGAAAAGCAGGGAAGGTGGGCTATTTTACTAAAAATAGCCTACTTTTTCCTTACCGATGCCGGTTCCTACTTGACCGCCGTCGGTTACGCAACCGCCATCGGTTCCCTGGAAATGGGCTCCCCAAACCAAAACAACGGATCGGAATTTCATTTGAGAGATCAGTAGAAGGATTTCTGGACCAACAGAGAGTATTGCAAGCGAGGAATAGAGTCCAGATCTTCACTTGACAGAGCAGAGACGAGTGGAAATACCAGAAGTGTTCACAACCAAGGAGATCAACTTGCATCTTTGCCAAAACCAGTAAGTCACATCTTGCATGTCCTCTGTTATAACATTTCTTATGCTTCTTGAATCTCAGTCCTCCTAAATCCGTTTCTGAATCCACTACCCAACGTGCCATTACATCTAACTGTCATTCTTTTATCCCTCATCGTCTCATTTCCTAATATCATCCATAAACCAGCCATTACAAACACCATAGCTACCAAAAAGATCCTAGAACCAACCGGTATCGGTCATCAGTAACCGACATCGGTTATCAGTAACCGGCATCGGTTCCTCTGATCAAAAACCAGAAAACCAGCCTTTCCCCTACCCAGTTCAACGAGACAATTTAATTGATATTTTGCAGCCTTTTGTGTTAATTCATATTAGCAGGGGAACTGACCACCTTCGAAAGGAAGTTTTATATTTCCTGGGCCCAAGGCAGTTTCCTCATTTATTGTCTAATTAAAATCTTGTGGTCTTGTGTTCTTATTTGCAGGTAGTCCTTCCAAGACAAAAAGGATTTCTCCGCAGTCAGCCTGATCTTTCTCTACGGTACACGCACACCATCTCGACATTCAACAGGTATTCCTCCTAACCCTAACCTCATCTGTTTCTAAAAGGAATGAAAGGATAGAAGCAACTCTATTCCCAGAAGCCGAAACATTCCGAGCGAAACACTATAACTTGCAATCTTCTCACTTCAAATACTCGTCTTTTATCTCCTGCAATGTGAAAACACAAAACCTAGCTTGATTCAACTTGCCCTAGTTAAAATCATGTGCCCTAGCTCTTTTACAACGCCTTTCTTTGCTCAAACCCTTTGTAATTGGGGACACAAGCTTCCTCTACACACAAATCTACTCATCACGTCTTGATTCACACTCTTTGCACCTAAATACTCTTCTCATAGCTTGGTCACACTTGGCTATTTTAAATTATCACGATTGCTATGGTAAGAATGAACTTGCATCCCATCCTTATATAGATTTTAAAAAAATTAGCGCATTTATTACTCCTTCACCTACCAACAAGCGTCTTATTAATCGACCATTTTCATTCTTTTTGCATGGTACATCTTCGCGCCCAAGCTATAACCTTCTAGTGCGCCTTCCTACCTTTTGGATGCATGCTTCTCTTTAGCATGCTTCCATGTGACCGAGTACCTCACACCTACACCTTCGCTTGGTAGTTACCATGGCCTCTGCTTACCTCATGTTATACTTATTTATTCATTCATCTCTGCCTATGGTCCTCATTTCTAGAAGTAACTCTTTTTTTTCAATTCGCCAAATTCAATAACACCAGTAGTAGTTTATTCCTTTCATGTGTACTTATTTTCATCATTCTTGTACTTGGATATCAATAAAATACCCCACACTAAGGTTATGTGTAGTCCTCTGTGCATAGAAATAATTCGAATAGTAATTAGCTTTTGGTGCGTAAACGCGCTTTATTACACAAAAAACACCAATTAAATTAACAAAGCATAGCAACAAAGAAGGAAACACATAATTTAAAACCTAATCTAAATGGCAACACTGCCTTATTACAAACACCAAGAAGACTTATTTATAGTAGGGATTTAGTCTACTCCTATTGAAGTATCTGGGTAACTGTATTCCATAAAGCACCTCTAATTGAAAAGTAATTGTTTCAAGTATGTGAGTGACAACATATTGCCCCAACCAATGTACCTTGAGTTTTCCTAGATGGTGCAAAAATTTAAAATCATAAAGGAGCGCCATCAAACTAATCTTGAATTTTTTATCCCTGATGTGCCTCATCCAACTTGATTAACTTTTCAATTATTTCTTCTAATTCTTTCTCGTCAGCTAGACCTCCAGCGCATGTAATATGCAAAGAAGGTAACATGAATTCTATAGGAAGAACTAGCTTCCATGCCAAACACTAATTGAAATGGTGTTGCTTTGTTCAATCTCTTGTATAGGTTATTCTATATACCCAAAGCACAGCTAGACACTTTTTCATCCCAATCCTTTCTTCCAACATCACATATTTTTGTCAAAGTCTATACTCAAAATTTTGTTGACAAGCCTCAGCAGTTCTATTTGCATAAGGATGGTAAGGTGTAGTTTTATGGTGTGTGACCATAAACTCATCTAATAGGATCTCTGATTGTCTCATTCAAAAAGTGTGTACCTATATCACTTGTCAAGCTTAAAGGGACATCCATATCATGTAAGAAAATTCTCCCACAAAAAACTAGTTGCTGTAGCTGTTGTGCAGTCCTTTGTAGGTGCTACTTCTTCCCACCATGTAAGATAATCTATGTAAGTATTGATATAGCACGATCCAATCCTACACGCAGACTGGCGAAATAGGTCCTACAAAGTCAATGGCCCATTTATCAAATGGTTCAGTACTAGTAATTGGTCTGAAAGGCATCTCATCTCTTTTCCCTGGTTTTCCTAGGTGCTGATAATGATCGCAAGCCTTAGCAATAATCTTTACAGTCTTTTATACTGTGTCTCCCACCATAATCTAGCAATTAAGATCTTGCATGGGCAGTCGCATCACTTGTGTAATGGCCTCCTATAATACCACCATGAGCTTCTTCCATGATATCCAGTGCGCTCATGATCTAATACACAACTACGTAATACTTCATATCTTCCTAGCTTGTAAAGGTCACCATTGATTAACATAAATGGTGCTACGCGTAGAACAAGCTATGCTTCTTTTCTAAGGACTTCATTCCTTCTGGTGCCATACCTATTCATAGAAAGACAACAATGTCTTCTAATTCTGTTGGTGTGTGTTGTAACTTGTATAACTATGCATCCGACATTGTTTCTTCAATTGTCTGTGTCCATCCTCTCCCGAATTGTATTCTAGATAAATGATCTGGTCTAGAAATAATTTTCCCTAGCTTCATCATAACTGTGAAGTAAAATTCTTGAAATATGAGTACCCATATACATATGTGCACCCTAGTAAGACATGGGCTTATTTACCAAGTACTTCAATGCCATGTGATCTGTGTAAAACAAAAATGGTGTTTAGCTAATATGATACTATTGAAAACTTGTATGTATCGCATAGATCGTTGACAAAGCTTCGTACTCCGTAGTTGTATAATTCCTTTCTATGCAGGAGTTAGCTTCCTAATAGCAAAACAGATTGGACGATCTATAATACCTTATCGCTAGGTTGAGCTAACATCAGCTCCAATGGCCATACCAGAAGCATCCATATGCACATGAAATGGCTTGGTCCCATGATGGAAAAGTGTAGAATAGGTGCACAGTAGTAAGTTTCTCTTTTAATATCTCAAATGCACTCGCTACTATAGTTCTCCCCAATAAAACATGTACCTTTTCCCTTCATTAATTCTTCAAAGGGTGTCTGTAATTCTTAGCAATACCCTTTAATAATTTTTCCTGTAATATCTTGTATGAACCTAAAAATCCGCGCACCTCACTTTGACTAGTAGGCGCTTCCAAGCCTGAAAATGAACTGCAACCTTGGCTGGATTAACTAGCAAACCTTCCCTGCAAATTATATGTCCTAACAGATATCCTAAATGGTGTTAGAAAATATGCACTTCTTGACTATTCAAATAGACACTTCAATTGTCTGCATCATTTCAAACAGTAGGCTCAGATTATCACAATGGTCTTTCACTAAGCCCATATACTGTCTAATAATCTACAAATAGACTTGTAAGAAGTTGTGAATAAATTCCTTTAACATGCTTGAACAACTATCCATGAGAATACAAAAAGTGCACATTTTTCAGTCCAAACAGGCATCACAGTATAGGCAAAACTGCCCCATTTAGTAGTAAATGTTGTCTTTTCTTGATCCTCCCTAAGCAATCCTAACCTGATGATACCCATGGAAGAATCTATCTATGAAAGAATCTATTTCACGCCCTGGCAACTCCTTCTAGTATTTCCTTAGTGAATGGCATAGGTAAAGGGATCTAGTGACACATGCAGCATTCAATTCCATGTATTCCACACAGATCCTAATCCATCCTTCCTTCTTAATACTTATCACCATTGGACTAACCCATTCTGACTCATCAAGGGGCTTGATAATCCTAGAATTTCAGCATTTTATCAATTTCTTCTTTCACCTTTTCGTGCAAATTAGGATTCATCCTATAAGTTCTCTTTTTAAGTGTGACGTGCACCTTCCTTATGATTTGATCTTCATCTTCCCTAAGTGATTCATGCACGCCTTTAAGTTCATGATATCCTCTAGGGAATAAGTCCTGATAATACTCATGAGTAATTCGATGATTTTTTCTACCTTCAGGGTCTGACCAGTAATCTCCAGTTATGGTCTCCTTAGGCTCATCCTTCGAATCCTATATTTACCTTCTTTATCTTCATGGGTTCATGGTAGGTGTGCATGGTCCTCATCTGTACTTGTCCAAAACCTTACACTTACCCCATGTTGAATGGTTGTAATATCCAAGTTCTTCAAATTCTTCGTCATCCACGATGTAGACCATCTTTCCTTTTTGTTTCTCAAGGCAAGCATACTGAAGTCAGTGTAGCTTTGGAGTCCATTTTTGTCTTCCTTTAACAAAACATTCTCATGAACTCTGTCCTTCACTCCAATAACTTCCTGAAGGATTCTCTTCTGACCTTTCACACTATCTCCCATAGTTAAGAGCTTGAAAAATTTTAATGCCTCTGCTACTAGGAGGCTTGAGTTGAAAAGTAAGTCAAATGTCTTGCATCATACCTGTAGTCAAATCTTGTCAGTTCCTAGTTTCTCTATGTAGTTCTACATATATATACCAAGCGCATGCGTGCATCCTTAGTAGTGTGGAATATAATTTATGCACCTAGAGTAAAGGTGGTAATGCTTCCTACCCCTCTATCCAGAGTCTCTCACACTACTGAATGTGAAGCTGAACAGGCTGATTACCATGATAAGTGCAGATTTGTGTAGGTGCATTGTTCCTTATAGAACTTGGTGGACAACGTTATTCCTAATCTCATTCGCAGTCCTATAAGATTATCTCTTATGGGCTGCCCACCAATGTGCTACTAATCTCGCATGTAGTGTATATGCTAGCAAATCCCTTCTCTCTAACTTGATTTTTCCACTATTTTTCCATGGCCTGTCAAAAATACCAGGGAGATCTCCTATCCCTGGAGTAATAAGGTACTGAGTTGTTACCTATCCATGTAGATATTCTGTGGTTGCTGCGAACCTTGAACACCTGATCTAGAACCCCCTGGGTTACCCTTTACCTCCAGAACCACTAGATCCACTAAGTTACTATGAACCACCTTTACCTCTTGATCCTCCACCTGTAGCTAGAGTAGGACCTGATAGATTGTACATCCCTTGTGCTCTGACAGTAGTACTATACTAAACCCCTATAGTCTATGAGGTCAAGCATCCTCTAGATCCTAGAGGTGAAACGTACATACATCTTATGTCAGTGCTCACATTCACTGTGCAGGTGATGCACCTATAGAATGCATATCTTCCATATGTTAACATTGATAGTAATTGTTGTCCTGCCATTGATGTACTTCAATCCTTGACTATAACTCCTGCTGTTCCTACTTCCCAAGTTATCTTGTTGGTTACTTGTCGTAATAGATACTGAAGGGTGCCAAGCTACAATAGAGTTAGGTCACCAAGTCGATCTAAGATGTCGCACCCGCGGCCCAAGTAGTCTCTGCTGGCACACTATCTATGTGAGACTGAGAAGGGATGTTTATCATGCTTGTCCAAAATGGGGGAGTTCTTGGATGCATCTTCACTCCACGTCTGATGGGACGTGAGCCATAAATCCTTCATGAGCCATGATCTCTACACTCAGACGCCATGACTTTCTGCAATGGAACACTTCTTCTCTATTTCCCTACTCACGTGCCTCAGGTTATAACATTAAGCCACCTTCTGCGCTTCTCTCAATCACTATATTATGCTCACTAGGTCCACCCATCTTAATACCAAACCTGTTCCTACCCTCGTGCGTGGTGAAGTTTAGTTAGCCATCAGTTTACTCTACCAGGTTCAAAGATTACACATGCAAGATCTTGCCATCGCTAATCTCAGAACTTACCATGCAGAATATGTTTCTTTTAACAGATACCTCAAAAACTGAAATTCAGTGATTCTGCGGGTAAGAGTACGTCGAATTTTGAGTACTTCTCAGAATCATGCATATCATGTTTAGAACACCACTGAAACTTTCGTATGCTCACATGTTCTACGATTTCTCTTTTAAATACCTTATCAGCATCATAAAGATTCCTTAAGTTCTTCCATGGTTTGCCTAAAACAAGTGCATGATATCTCCAATTCCACTGAGATGCATAAGCCGTAAGCCACTCATAGAACCTTCTACTTAGTGAAAGATAGGCTTTTGCTAAAATGCTTCTCTAGTACGCGCTACTTGTAACGTAGGTTCTGATCTCTACCCAAGTACGTGACTTAAACTTTTGATCTACTACTTGAACCGTCATGCACTAATTCTTCCATAGCGCAGATCATGTATCCTAACCATCCTCAATACTTACCTAGAGTTAACTGGTAAGTCTTCATCGCTGAACCATCCTAAAAATAATTGAAAAAGTAGTCCCGAGCATTCAAAACTCAATGATGCAACCTGATAATTTGCACAGATAACACCCTAGTAATGTGTATGAGGGAAATCACTTAGTCTGACTGAGCGCTCACCCGAAGTGTGTATAAGTATACCAAGTCCCTCTTTAAGGAACTCACTTGTAAGAGGACTGATAACATGATGAAGGAAGAAACACCATAGATTCATAACTAGATCCATCATTCTACAGTGACATGCTTCAAAATGCCCTTCAGATCTGATGAAAGCATTCAAGCTTGTGAACCCAGTAATCATGATTGAATCATTAACATGCACTACTCAGAGCTATCCATAGAACTAACACTTGGATTCTACACCAATATCTATAACATCATAGATCTAATAAATCAGTTGGAAGCTCTTTACAATAATGTCACATTTATCTCAAGGTGCATATGGGATCTGATACATACATTCAAAATCACACATACACCACTCTATTGTGATACATACTAGTAATCATCTACATGCACTAGCATACATGGTTCTAATTCTGCACCTAGCATCATAGTATATAGGGTGGGGACTTTCCCTTCACCACTTAACTACTCTAGAAATAGGTCACATGCTATTAATAGCCACACTTCCACTTTATAATTATAGTACACCACATCCCTAAGTGCAGTCTCTATAGTCCCATTGCAATTCAACTGATAGTTTCGATTCCATTCTTCACTTGTCTCCATAGCATAAACACATCTGAACTGCCTCTCCAAATATAGACAATGCATGATGCGCACATCTCTGCAGTCATCTGATGTGTTCCACACTACCATCATCCTAAAAATAGATCTTCCAGTACTTCAAAATCGGCTAAGTCCTAAAATATGAACTTTCTTTCCATGCATGGGTGCCTTCCTAAAAGGTCCTAATCCGTGCCTTCAATCCTAAGCCATTCTATCCCATGCAAACTCCTTGCATGAATGATCATTTGCCAAGCTTAGATAACATCATTGATCAACATTACCCCATCACTAATCTCTTTTTCATCTCAACAATGGTGTACCTGCTTAATATCTTTAGAGGACACTTAGACTCTTCTAGTCGAACTGAAGAATGTGGAAACTCTTTAAGGAACAGATATTTGTATGAGCTGTATAGTTTAAGCAACATCTTCAGTATCAGGTTTGTAGCATCAAATTTGGATACTCCTATTTTACGTGCAACCTGCCAAATCCTACCATTCAGTAGAAAATTGGCTTTCCCTACTCTCAGAAGCTGTGATTCATTTTTTGCACCACAGTATTTTAGATATATGTACATGCTTCAGAAAAAAAAACATCTTCGATGCCCCTATGCTATGAAAGACAAAGAGACATATCCATGTAAATATTCTAGCCGGGTTGATGTGGACCTTTCCCACCTGACCCAAAAACTCCTATGTTTCCTCTGCCTCCAGAACCACCAGATCCACCGAAGCTAGAGACACCTATAACTTCTGATCTCCAAACCTATAGCTGAGGTCAAACCTTTGAAGATGTATTTCCCTGTGTCACAACTGTAGTACTAAACTTCACCCCAACATTCTTGAAAGTTTTACTAATCCTAGAAGATAGTCCAAAAATCCACACACCTAAATTCTGTGTAGATGATACACCCAAAAAGGTACTCCCATATAACAATAAACTTCGTTTGCATGGTCATCGCTATGCCTCTTATAAGACTCACTTCTTCTCTCCCACAACTTGAATTAGCTTTCTGACTGTTTCTTTTACTAGATGCTGGAAAACCACGCGTAAAGGAAAGGTTTCTAGATGGATTCAAATGTCACACCGGTGGCCTAGGATGCATTTTTTCTCGCACACTTCTATGTGAGGCTGAGGAGGGTTCCTCCTATCATGCTTTCCCAAATGGGAGAGTTCATGATTCTAAGGTTCCATGTCTTCTATGTGAACTTTAACTCCTTTCCCGAACTATATTTCTCCACAACACCATTTTCTCTACAACCTCTGACTACTTCTCTATCTCCATCTCATGCACATCGTTATACTTAAGCCACCTTTCCTCTCTGTCCTCTCTGCCGTTAGGTCTACCATCTTTCACCAATATTGCTCTTACCCCCTGTGTGTGCTGGGGTTTAGTTAGCCATTGGTTTTCTCTCCAAATTCAAAGTTACCATCAAGATCACCAGTGGAATGCCTTGTAGAAAAGTTCTCCTTGGATATCATAAAAAATCTGTAATTATAGCTACCTCTGGGCACAAATAAGTGGAAATTGAGTACTCCAAGATATAACTATTCAAAACACCATGGAACCACGTATCCACCACGAGAGTCTAAATTAGATTCTTGACATCTTAAAGGGCCTGAAATTCATCCTACATCTAGAAAAGTGTGTGATACCTCCAATTCCATTTAGATACATAAGCAATCAGCCACTCAAATAATTCTACTAGAAATATAGTGAAGAAGGTGCACTCATATAAACTGTCATATAGATTTTGTTCCACCCATACACATGCATTAAACTCATATCTGGTGCTAAACCTCCATGCATATTCTTCTTCTAAGTCGCGTTTCTACTCCTCAACACTTGTTTAGGGTCAACCGGTATGCCTTCATCTCAAACCATCATGAAAACAACTAAAATATAGGTCCTAGAAATGGAAATAATGATGCAGCCTAGTGTAGACACTAAAATTAGGTCACACTCCCCTTTTTTCCCTCAATGTATGAGCTCCCCTTCTTTACATTTACCCAGCCATGACCCCCTTCACCCCATTAATATTAATATAATTAAATTAATGCATTATCTTCACTATATTTATTATTTAAATAATATCTACACATATAGTTCACTTAGACACCTCACCAAGTTAAATCAACCTAAGACCTATTCTTAGCAAGTTCCCACAACTAACTAAGACTTACCCAAACCCTAAAAATCAATGCCTACATTCCCTTTAACCACATTATTGCATGATCATAAGAGGCTTTGAGTCTAATTCGTGGGATAATGAAACAAGATCTGAGGAAATCAGGAGGATCTCCCTAAGTTTAGTAAACCTAGGAAATCCTACCGTGACCGATGTTGGTTACCCCTAACCGTCGTTGATTAAGCCGAACTGTCGTCAGTTTTCCCTTTTAACCCAAAACAACCTTATTCTCAAGGTTAGAACTTGGAACTTGGAAGTTGGCAAACATTGGGAGAAAGTTGACAAGCAAGAACACATCTCAGAGAGATAACACATCTTCAGAGAGAAAAATTCCAGTGAAAACTCACATCTAAGGAAGGAGATTGAGCATCTTCTCCTACACAACCATCCCAGCCATGATCTGATCTATCCAAGCAAAGAGGAGTGTGCATGCCAGACCCATGCAAAATATTTTCTTTAGTTGGTGATCACTTGCAGCCTTCAAACCCATCATCAGCACCTCCATCCTTCATACACATGGACCTTCAAGAAGGAAATCCAAGTAAGTACAACATCATACTTCTCTTGGTTTATTTCATTTCATCATTATTTTATCACCCATTGTTTATCTTACTCCCTATTGATCTTCTCTCAACATTTTCACCTCCATAGACCCATTAAAACCTCACAAAATCCTACTCCAGTCATGCAATACCTCGTCCCAACCAACCAAAATCCTTTGTAGTAATAAACAGAGGAGATGAAAACCCTGTTCTGTGACATTTCCAGATCTCACAAGTAACTGACGCACTGGTTATACCTAACTGTCGTCGGTCACCCCTGACCGACATGCTGGTCTCTGTGTTTACCCACACAGCCTTAAACAGATACCTACCCACCTAATTTTACCTCACACTCACTCACTTGTGACCTACCCGAAACCCTTTATCAGACCTGAGAGAGACCTAGAACCAATCATTTGACTTTAGATTCTATTCTAGATTAGCCTATTAAACTAGATCTATTTTCTTATTGTGTTTTTAAGTGAGATACCTAAATCATTTCAAAATAACAATAGGATTTTATTTTGTTTACAACATTAATTTGTTTAAAAACAGTAGACTGATAGCCATCTAGGAAGTATCATACTTCTCTAGATCTAGCTCACGCTAGGCAGTTCACTGCCCATATTGTTTAATTCCTTCTGGTGGTCTTGTTTTCATTACAGGTAGTTCCTCCTAGACAAAAGGAAGCTCTCATGATCTAGTTGTGGATTTGGAAAGTCATATGCATGCACAACAACCCATCAACTGACATTTAAACAGGTATTCCTCCTATGCACCTATTACCTCTATCTATTTCGTCAACGATACAAAGAAATAATCTAAGAAAAAGGTGAAACATTTTGGCACGACCAGTGTGACACATCCGAGGTTCCTTACATTTCATTCATTCCTAGGAAAAACATTGTTGTGTGTTGTTTCCCTTCTAAAATCATGTACACACATAATTTCCTTCCCTGGTAATCCACATCTCCTTTCTATTTTCTCTAAAAGGAAACTTTTCTTTTGTTGTATTTAAAAGGAATCATTTCTTCATGTTTTTCTACATTCTAGTGAAAGAGCAGTCCCACTTCCTATTCATCTTATTGTGTCATCCAATTTCAAATTTTTGATTTTGGTTTTAAAATCAATTGCATTTCATTCTAATTTTTTGCATTAGCTGCACATTAATTGAGGGCAACCTATACGCTGAGAATTCATTACCCGGCTGATGGTTGACAAACGAATCGTAGAAAAGAACTTCTATCATTTTCTCTTTCTCTGAGTCTTACCAAACCACACAAAATTTCAAAATACATACATTCTTAAAAAATCATCCTACCTGGAAGAAGCTGTAGGTGATCACACAATGATCACAGCATAGTGGGCACCCAGCTTGCTGCTTTGTCAAGTCATACTTCAGAGCGAAGCCCACCCCCATCATAACATACCTAAAACCTCACCCTTTAGATCTCCTTCTTTGTAGGAAGCCATCCTCACCAAAAAAATCTATATCACAATTCATGTGTCAGTCCCTAGAATAGCATAAGATAAACAAACATAACAGAAAAGGGCACTCCTAGGATCACATTTTCTTAGTGTTTCTACTTGGCTTGCATGTTTTGAGGTGAAATATCATGATTCATCACTTTTTTTGTTCATTCTTGCATGCTCCTCATAATAGCTGGTGTATTCCGGCTTCACTTGAGTGTGCCTAGGCCATATCATCATCATTTCTATAATTTTGGGTCTGATTCTACATCATATTTTATTTCACAAACTACCTTTCTTTAATCAGTGTTTCAATTTCACAGTAACCGTTATCGATTACCTTTGACCACCATCGGTTTATACCCAACCGACATCGGTTCTAGGTCCTTTTGTTAACCTACTCAGAAAGGACAGTTTTCACTTCACTTTCTTCCACTTTTCACAGTCTCTGTCACTGTCATCTTATTCCCATTGAGCATTTCACACATCCCTCAGATTTGGCATACCTGTCATATTTTACCTTCTGCCCCGCTGTTTACTCACTATCTATTTTCTACAGTGACCGACAGTGGTTATCCCCTGACCAACGGTCGGTTTTCCCTAACCGGCATCGGTTATCCTGTTTCACATTCCACCCACCACTTGGGTACTTTTATCCATTTTGATATCACCAGATTCACATGTTCCTGTTTGTTCTCTGTATTATTTACATAGAAGGTAGCCCTACCAGGTCAATACTAGCTCACATGGTGCTGACCCGAAGACAAGTGAAAACACCCTCGTATATTCCACGCCAGTTTCCAACCACTTCCCACCTAGTCCCTCACCACCTTCTATTTTATCACCAACCATTGGATCCCATCCAACCTACCATTATCACTACCGGAGACAAGGAGTTTCACATGACTCCTTGACCAGAACCTCTGCAGCCTTGTAGTTTTACCTCTCCCACTTGTCCACTCGAGATGCCTTGGGTCAGTTGATATACGGGCATGCCCATATCTATCCCCCTAACTCTCGCACCCACTTCTGCATTGGCTCCATTTAGCTCCATGCTACCTGCATCCACTTTACCCCCAATCATTTTATAGTTAGGTTCTGTACCTGCTATGACTGTCTCACGCCTGTTACCTTTGTGTAGCACCCATTACATCCACCATACCTTCGATGACTACCCCAAGTACAACCTCATCCACCCCCTAATGTCTCACACATACCCATAGCTATATTCCCACCTTCAGTTTTGGTGACTCCTACCCCATTTCAAAACATGGTTCTTTCCATTTCCACAATCATTATCCCATATTACCACTAGGGTTACCATAACCCTTCCACCCCCATATACATAATACTAACAACCGCCTGTTTCATCTATTATTCATTCCGGGTACGTACCCCCTATTTCATTGCCTTCTTCTCCACCACCTTACATTGGCAGCCCCATACACTGGAATGCCACCCGCATTATATGCCCAAAACCAACCTCCTCATGCTATAAGAGGCATCTAATCATCACAACCCACCAATGACCTAATTTAATTGATGTTGGACAAGATGCAGACATTGAAGGCATCGGTTTTCCATCTCCCACAACACTCTCACCTATGACGATATTTGCAATGAGCGTATTCACCCATCCATTCCTATCCATGCATACCATGTGCATTAGGAAATGCCTAAATTCAACTACTTCAATAGCAAGGAAGACCCAACAATAGCATTTGCACTCATTCAAACACGGGTGTTATCTGATTTCTCATGATGATGCCTTGCTTTTGAGAACTTTTCCCATGTCCCTCACTGGGCTTGCATTAGATTGGTATAGTAGGGTTACCTAAACACTCTATATTTTCATTCAATCAGGTAGCCCAAGCTTTCTTTGATCATTTCTCTATCAATATCGCCAAGAAGGTTACCATGACCGATCTATATTCCACACGTTAGTACAAGGATGACTTTATCACAAATTTTTGTCACTCGTTGGCGGAGCCTAATCAATCAACTTACCTTCCAATTTCCACAAATTGAACTCATCCAGCTCTTCACACGAGCTTGTGTCTAGACATATCTCCCCAACCTTGTAGGTCCAAAATTTTTTGAACATTCGATGAGGCGTTCACTATGGCACGAAAGTTAGAGATTTCGGGCCATCGAAGAGAAGAAAATCCAATTACAAAATAAGAATTCAGAATTCAAGTCGAATGAAATCTCTTCTTATTCCAAACCACTAACCAATTACTCAAATACTAAGAGTATCGCTAACACAGTGGTACACAAGGCTGGCCCAGCTCATCCGTCTAATCAAGCTACAACCTTCATTCTAATCTATCACCTGTCCAAGCTTTTCGATTCAGAAAATAGCAGTGAAAATATACCCTAATTGGGGAACCTTACTCTTCTATTCTTAGAAAATCTTATCAAAGCGGGAGCCATCACGTTTCCACCCATAAAACAACACACTAGGTTTTGACCCTGCTCACCCCATGCCCATGCATGGTATAAAGAGCATGATTTCTGTAACTATCACTGAGTGAAGGGTCATAGTGACAGAAACTGCATCACTTTCAAGAATATTTTCCAAGAAATGCTTGAGAAAGGTGAGTTAACTATGGATAATCCCAACACCACCCCCAACCAAAATATACAAATCTTCAAAGAAACCATTTTCCAATAATGCCCTTTCATCCAATCAAACCGGTGAGACATCCACTCACGATACCCGATACTCGTGAGGTTCATGCTATCTTTAATGAGGTTACTTGTTGCCTCTCAATTACCCCACATCCCTTCCATAGAGGAAATCCTAGCCCGAAATCCTCCTTCCACATTGGAACCAACTATCACTATCCCTTCACCAATAGAGGAGCACCTTTCATCTCCTTCATCACCAATGGAGGAGTCTTTTTGGCACTAACATCGAGCCCCTCTCACCCCTAGCTTCTCCACTTAGAAAACCTTTACCTATCATACCTCCTCCAACCCATAGAGGAGATCCTATTACCTTATCCACCCGTAGAGGAGCAACCATTACCTCCTCCACCCACAGAGGAGCACCCATCATCTTCTCCCCCCACAGAGGAGCACCCATTACCTCCTCCACCCACAGTGGAGCACCTATCTATTCATCCACTTATAGAGGAAATCCCATCATATCTTCCACCCATCATAGACCCAGTGGAGAGAACCTTTTCCTCTTGGCGAGCATTCTCCATCAGCTACCCAACATCCAACAGACCTACTTTCAGCTCTCTTACCCATTGCAAGCTGAAGCTGGCCAATTCCCCTTCTCTAAGATGCATTTTATAGGAATTCCCATTAGGTCCTCACCAAATCCACCAATAAACGTGCCATTCTCACGTTTGGATGATCACTTGGATTATGTGGATAGGGATTTTCTTATGGGGGTTGCCTCTTACTCCCTGTCTCAACATAGATGCAGAGATCCCTTGATGACACCTCCACTATCTAACCAAACACATTTCTACCTATCAAACCACATACAACCACTGCTATCACAACCCCTTCCATGATACTTGTTAGCACTCACACCACACCCTTACCCCATAACCCGACCTATGCCTAAACCCAAACCCATACCCACGACATTTACCTCCACTAAACCTTATTACCACTTTAGGGGTCACCCCGACCACCAGCCTTACTCATCCACCTATTAAACCGGATTTAGCTACATCCTCCAACGTCAACACCACACCTACTCCAACACCCAAACCAAAGAAACAAACTCATTGACCTCATACCCCGACCACACCAATCACGCCCGCACTTTTCCCGTTTTCCTTAAGATATCAACTGCCCAACATGGTCAAGCACCCTTCACCCATCCATAAACCAATAAAACAACCACCCATTCCTTCCTCACAAATATCTAACCTACCTAGGCACACAACACGACTCATACCCGTACCTGTAGTCTCTTTACCACCAATACCTCTGATACCCTTCAGCCATTGCTTCACTACCCACTACACTTTAGTCATTTTCGCTCACACCCCAAGCATGACCTATGTCATCTACCTTCATAGCACCCCCATTATTCCCATGGGTAACTCACCCTCTTCCCCCATCTAATTTTCCTTCTAGACCTCGTACACCCACATCACCTTTACCCAAGAAGGTGCAACCCAAAAACAAAACTTCACTACCTGCACAACAAGGTAGTCAAAACAACCCCACACCCTCCTACCCATCCATCTACTGTACCCCTACCCAAATGAACCCGACTGATACCTCAAACCACACCGACACCTAAACCCATAATTTGACCCATTCCTACACTTCAAAAAATAATTCCCTTACAACCAACCACACCTACACCCAAACCCACATTCACTTCCCATTGTGATCCACTAGCAGGGTCTTATGCCAAAATTTTAACCAACCTCCTTGAGACTTCTGTTATCACATTACCACCACTCTGACCTTACGACCCCCTCAAACCCAAGCCAAAAGGGTTTGATGATACTAAAATTTTTCTTATACCATCGTGTGTCGAGGCATGATGTGGAGAACTGCAAGGCCTTAAAAACCATCCTTATCCAATTGTGCCCACCCGATACCAACTTTGATGACGACGACCTTCTTGATGAGGATCCTGTTTCACCAACACCCATTCCCACACTGCCCACTCAGCAAACACAACCTCCACCCTCATAGCTCTTATAACCACACAAAAATTTGAAATTAACATGGTTCACATCAGAGAACTTGCCACACCACCACCCAAATGTCATTGTGCCTAACTGACCTCACATCTATTTTCTCCTCCAGTAGTTTTTTGACCTTTATGTCATTATACCACTTACCCTACACCTTCTCCATTTGACAATTTCCCTAAAATCAACATGGTACATGTCACTACACATGCGCAGAAGGGTAAAGAAAAGGAAGCTGACCCACCAACCAATTCTATACCCAACATACCATCTACACCCTTACCTAAAATCACTATCTGCAGCCCCACATACCCCATTTCTAATGGTATCACACATCGCACCATTCTCAAACAATTACACCAGTCTCCCCTCAAATTTTCCTTATATGACCTCATCCAAACCTCATAATCGCATTATCAAGCCCTCATGGAGGGTTCTTCAATCTATTGAGGTTTTAACTAATGCCGCTACACCCATAGCCTCCATCATCAAACCTCATCATGTAGCCTCTCTCACCAAATTACCACCTTCATCCTCACCTCACCTTTTTCACCAAGTGGCCTCCCTTAGCTTCTCATAGGAAGAGATCGCGCCATACCAAAACGATGACCCAGACCTGGCCCTCTTCATCTTTGTCCACATTGATGACATATGGGGTATGTCATGTGATGATTGATGGATGTGCTAAAATTAACATCATTTCATCCCATGCATTTTCTCAAATGCGCATACCTAACAATTACATGCATAAACATCCATTCATGTTGCATTCATTCAATGATGCCATCACCTCCACACCAGGCACTATCATCCTACACGTTTGCGTGGGCACCTGCACTGTTCCAGAATTGTTTTATGTTTTGGAGGGGGGAATTCTAATATAACTTATTGCTTGGTAGACCTTGGATCCGTGTCATGCGGTTGTGTTCCTTCCACTTTACATCATTGTGTAAAGTTTGAACATGAAGGACACACTTATACCATTCCATCTGACCCATCATCTTTCAAAACATGCAACATGCTTTATCGACCCAATGATGTGCTCATACCTATCAAGCCATCTACCTCCACAACTACTACTACTTCAGCTACACCTCCACCTTCTGGTACAACCATTACTTTCACTGCACATACCTCCTCTATTCCTACTGCTGGCTATAACCTCCATGACTGACCCATTAGCTTCCCAATCTGTTAACTCCACCTACACATCGACCTCTAACACATCATCCATACCAGCTACCCACATACCAACCACTGATCCCTTGAAAGGTGTTTTTTCAACGCCTCACTCTAGGGGAGTACCACCTATATAGTGTCAACACATTCCTTATCCCCGCAATGAGTATGGAAGCCTTCACCAACACCCTCGCTATGATCACCATATAGGAGAATGCCTCCTTTATGGTCCTCTTCATCTTAATACTAGTCTAACCTATGGGGGAATTGATACTACCACTTACACACCTGAACCACCATCACAACCCCGCCCATTTTCCAGTGACTTCCAATCACTTACCAATCACCATTTTTCACCCACACCTTCCTGCACCGCTGTGTGTGGAAGGGTTTTGGTTTTGGCTTTTACAAGCAAGGCCTGCCATACCATTATTCCATGTACCACCCGAAAAACATAATGACCGTAGTGGTATTTTCTTCCCTGACCCTATCTACCAAACAAGCCTGCATTGAACTCATTGAGGACCATAGCCCTTCTCCACCTTCATCACCACCCTCACCGACGGAGTCGATGGATCCTGAATCTATCCCTCCTAACTTTTTTTTTTTTTTTCATAAACACCATTTCCTTGGGGCTGTTGACTTATTAACGCAAAGGTGAGCCCCCTTCCACTCTCCCATTCCTATATCTTGAGATGATTGACAATGACACACCTATAATTAACGTCATTCAATGTCAGGATGATGAATCCATACTCACCTACCTTGGTGCAGAAGAATCATATATTCATTGGTCGTTACCCTTTGAGACACAAACCATGTTGAATGAATCGACTATCGAGATCAAAATTCATACTCACGACAACCCACTCATCCTAAAGGTCAGATAATCTTTAGATGGTGCTGAATAGGAAGCCATCACTTCTTTTCTTTGAGATCATAACCATGATTTCACTTGGTCTTACATAGATATGCCCGGAATTGATCCCACCATAGTGGTCCACAATATCGTAACCATTCCCAATGCCAAACCTATTAAAAAAAGTTGAGGAAAATGCATCCTCACATTTGCTCTTCTCGTCAAATAATAACTTTAAGCGCCTTATTTCCATTTCCTTCATCTTACCCATTGATTATCCTCATTGGATTAGTAACATTGTCCATGTTACTAAAGCAACAGGGGGACTCTGCATTTGCATAGACTTCCAAGACCTCAACCTAGCCTGCCCGAAAGATGACTTTCCCTTGCCCGGTATTGATCAACTAGTTGACCTCACTGCTGGTCACGAGATGCTCTCACTCATGGATGGCTTCTCGGGTTATAACCAAATTTTTCTTGCCCCATAAGATCAATACAAGACCACATTCATTACCCCTTGGGGAACCTTTTGCTATCGAGTCATGCCTTTTTGGCCTTAAAAATGCTTGGTGCTACATATCAATGTGCTATGACTTACATCTTCCATGATATCATGCATCACATATTGGAAGATTACGTGGATGATCTCTTGGCCAAATCTAAACGTTGCACTGAGCACCTCGCCATCCTCCAAACCATCTTTGACCACCTCATTAAGTATTGTGTCTGCCTTCAACCTAAAAAGTGCGTCTTCGTGGTTCTTTAGGAAAGCTCCTGGAATTTATTATTTCCCTCCGTGATATAGAAAGTTTTACCCTGCTAAAGTCAAGGAAATTCTGGAAATGCCTCCACCCACTAACCTTAAACAACTTCGTAGCCTGCAAGGTAAATTGTAGTTCATTCTCCAGTTTCATTTCACAACTATCTGATTAGTGTCAACCATTTCATCATCTGCTTAGGAAAAATGTCTCCTTTAAATGGGATGATGACTGTCATAAAGCTTTTGAGGCCCTAAGACAATACCTTCTACAACCACCCGTACTCATTCCACTGAAATAAAATCAACCTTTTTACCTATACATATCATCTACCAATCCTTCCTTGGGAGCCCTGCTCACTCATCGTGATGAACAACATAGGGAGCAGGTGGTTTATTACATAATCCATACTATTTTGGACTATGAAACTTGATATAACCATCCAGAAAAATATTTGCTTAGCCTTAGTTTTCATTGCCACCAAACTCCGTCATTACCTACTCAACCAAAAAACCTATGTTGTGACCAACATCGACCATTTTACACTTCATGTACACCAAACCTTATCAAAATCAGTGTGCCACGTGATGGCTTATGCTTTTTATCTGATATGGACCTTGAATTCATTCACCAAAATTCCATTAAGGGCCAGGATATCACAGACCAACTGGCTGACACCTATTTCCAGGGACCAACCCTCTAATTTTGACTTTCCCGATGAATCCATTGCTACCGTTTTCCCTAGATGAACCCCCCTTACCAAATGACACTGTTCTTCGATGGTTCCAAGTTTCAGTGTGGAGGTGGGGCTGGTGTTATCCTCGTTCCTCTTGATGGAAAACCCATGCCTTTGTCTTTCAAACTAGACTTTGAATGCACCAACAACATTTCTGAGTACGAAGCGCTCGTTATTAGGTCTCCAGACTGCCTATGCCCTAGATGTCAAATCAATCCACATTTTTGGTGATTCACAATTGGTCATAAACCAAGTCAATGGTATGTACCAATGTCATAACGAGATACTTCAGAAGTATAAACATCATGTAAACATACTTTTTGACCACCTTTGATCGTTACACCCTTCAAACCATCCACGGTCAACCAAAAAATTTGTAGATACCATGGCATTGCTTAGCTTCCAAAATACCCGCTTCCCCTACCAATTCCAAAATATTTTTCACTGTACAATGCCTCCATTCACCTTATTATTTACCTCATGATGTTTATCTCACCCGTAATAGACAATGCCCCTTCCTTAAAAAGGTCTCCCGTTTTGTTATCCTGGGGGGATTTCCTCTATAAGCGTGGCTTTGATGGTATTCTCTTACGAAGCCTCACAAGTTATGAAATTCCTTATACCATTAAGGAGGTTCATGATGGCATATGTGGAGGTCACTTTAGTGGCCTTGCTGTTGCTAAGCATATTCTTCACCTAGGCTACTACTCACCGACCCTTAACCATGATTGTTGTGACTATGTCAAACGCTGTGTGAAATGTAGACAACATTGCTAACCTTCATCATATACCCAATAATGCCTTACAGGTCACGTGTGACCTTTGGAACTTCTCTCAATGGGGTTTTGATCTTTTCAGAGAAATCAATCCTCATTCTTCCCAATGTCATCAATGGAGATCATAACCGCTACCGAATAATACACAAAATGGGTGCAAAGCCATACCACTCATCTCCATGAAAGCCGAGAAAATATGTGAGTTCATTAACCATCACATCATTTGTCACTTTGGTGTCCCTCATCACCTCATCACTAACAATGGAAAACAATTCAAAAACAAAACACTACAAAAAACTTTGTGACGCCCTTCAGCATTTAGCTTAGTTTCTCATCACCTTATTACCCACAAAACCAAATGGCCAAGCTGAATCCAACTAACAAAACCCTTAATAAAAATTCTCATGAAAGTGGTTGACGATACTAGGAAGGATTGGCATACACACATTCCTTTTTCCCTATGGGCATACCGCACTAGTATTCACACTTCCACTGTGGCCACAACACTTTTCGTTGGTCTATGGTACGGAGAGCTATTCTACCTCTCAAAGTCCAAATCCCCTCACTCCAAATTTCTCTCTAGGACATGCTTACTGATGAAGAATTTTGTCAGGACTGCTTAGCACAACTAGAGTTATTAGATTAACATCGTCTTAACGCTCTGGATCACCTTCAAATTTTACCAACAACGTATCAAACGCATGCTTATGAAAAACGTGTTCATGAATGAACCTTCTAAGTCGGTGACCTTGTTCTTGAAAGAAAATCAACATGTAACCAAAGCAAAAAAAAAGTAAACAGTGAAAAATTCGCTCCTACTTGGCTTGGACCATACATCGTAACTCATACCTATGGATCAGGTGCCTATCATTTTTCTCCTTACTTGATGGTAAACCTGGACTTGAGCCCCTTAACGCCTTGCATCTTTGACCATTCTATTGTTGAATCACTGTCCTATCTCAGCTCTTTGTCTCTTTACAGGCTTGCCCCTTGAGCACTACCCACTCTCATACACCTCCCTAACGATTACAACAAGAATCATGTGAGTACCCATCATTTGTTCTCTTTTCTTGAATATGTGTACCACAGCACTTCATATAGCATGATTCTCATGGATACTTTTCATCTACCTTTAGATGAGATCCCATGGTCGTTCCACGTTGCCTTTTGAACAAAGAGTCCTATCCTTCACCTTGGCCTTGTCCATGATTTCAAAGACCTCACAATGGGACCAAAACTGCTTGAGTCAGAACTTCTAATAACAAAAGATTACTCCCTCAAAGGGAACATCTTCCTCTCGAACAAATTGCTACTATAAATAGACTGCTCCCTCAAATGACAGCTATGTGTAAGCTCTTTACAAAAAGATGAGAGAGAAAACGAAGCTTCCCGCATCGATCAGCTTCACGAAGACCTCAAGGAGTAACCCATATTATTTTATCCCATATGGACTTCCCGAATTGATCAGTCTATCAAAACACAAACACTTTTTAGTCCATGGACTTTCCCATCGGTGACCTCAGGACCTCTTGCCCAAAAGACTTGTCACTCTAAAGCATATATAATTAACTATCTTTCACCCACCTTACCATTTCCGCTCTCATTTGCATAAATCGCCTCAAGGGACATCTTGGAATTTCTACATTTGGTGATCCTGTGACTACTTTCATTGTAGAATAGTTAATTGTGCAATGCCTTTCAGGATCTTGTGTTCATCAACCACTTCACAAGGTATGATCTAATCATTATGATCCTACCTCCAATCAGGTGGCTTTATTGCCCCCCTCTTTATCTTTAAACCATCTTTGTTTTACATTTTGATTACCTTATATAGAACTTGGTCCTCGACACTTTACCTTGTGGGGGTCATCCTCCCCTTTCGCTATAATCGCCTTCGACCTACAACATTTTACCTATAATTTACCCACACCTATCAAACCTAAACCCACAACATGCCCAAACACCTATCATCTCGATTTTCATATTCTTCCCTAGCTCATGGAAGAACTACATTGGTCTAAGGTCCCCTTTTCTCTGGGACTATGTAGGCAACACTTCCAGGGCATGGGGCCTTGGAAGGTTAGCTTGGCCACTCTTTTACCCTAACCATTTTCCCCACCTTTACCTGATTTCCTATTCATATCAAAAAGCTAGAAATCTATCCCATATCCATATCATTCAACCTACATACACTCCTCATGTTTAAAATACTCTTTTACCACTACCATTATTTCCCATATTCATCTATAACCCATATTTAAACATCGAAACACCACTACATCAGTTTGCCATTAACATGTATTACCAAAATACCGAAATACACACCATGCCTAAACCAACCTGACTCAATCCATGTCTAAACCAACCTAACTCGATCGATGCCTTAATTGACCTAACTCGATCCATACCTAAATTGCCTGACTCGATCCATGCCTAAACTGACTTGACTCGATCCATGCCTAAAACTGACCTGACTCAATCCATGCCTAAAACGACCTGACTCGTCATGCATAACTCACCTAATCCATTCATATCATAATGAAAGTAAAATAAAATACACATCACAACACATAATAATCTGAACCTCATACATATCATCAATATAAATACATGTGTATCACAATAATGTACACTCATATTAAAAAAAATGTGTCTCTCATTACATCGCCGGTTTGCAGGCTACTATCCAATACAAAAATATCTTCGGCTCGTAGGCCGGTATCATGTACAAAAAATCATAATAATATATAAAATCTCTTCGGCACACAAGCCAATCTCATATATAATCCAAAAAAAATGACTCGGCACACAGTTTGGTCCATAGCAAGTCAATCATCTCCCAGTCTAATGTTGAGGAATGCTCCCTAAGACTCTGTCTCTCCGAACCCCTCTTCTGCACTTGTCTGGTGCCCGACACCCTACCTCACCTCCTGCCGATGGCCCCTCACCTAGGGCTGGCCTCTGCAACACTAGTGGCCTCACCATGACCCTGTCTCTAGGCTTGTTGTCCCCCTGTACTCATCCACACTGTGAGTGCGGGATCTAGTCCTCTCACTGGAGGCCTGTTGTGCTCTGTACTCGACATAGGAGGGCACATCTATCCCAACAGCTAACAAATGATCCTGATAATATTGTGCCTATGCTAGGGCATCCTTGAATCTTACCATGGTCACTGTCTGTGGGGGTGCCATGGGTCTCCCTACCTATGTGGATTCCTGTAACACAGGACCTTGTCCCAAAACTCTACCCTGTGCCCTATGTCGGTACCATGGCCTGACTTACCATAAGGAGCTGTGCCTGTGGCCTCAATCTGGCCTGCAGAGTAGTAATCTACACTTGCACTACTAACAGCTGGCTCTATATACTCATACCTCTCCCTGCTTGTGGCCAATTGGCCCTGTAAGTCTGTACATGCACTTGTTAGGGAACTATTTTTCTCTCCCCCTCCACCTACATCCCTCATCTCTCCATCTCCCCCCCCTGCCCTCCCCCTATGTAGGTACCTATCCTTTGCCCTGCTGAGCCTACAACGGTCACTATCTAGGCTT